>JAJMES010000012.1:41724-64655 GCA_030574275.1 Pichia sporocuriosa
TCTGTCTCTGTCTTTCCCACTCTCTTACTTTATTCTTTTAAATTTGCCACCCTTTTGATTTTCTTTCCTTTTATTTCTTTATTATTTCCATTTTTTTTTATCAATTTGTTTTGTTTGTAAACATAGATTAATTAACAATGGTTCACTATATCGTCTCCGAAAATGATCCAAAAACTTCAGGTCTTGAAGCACCTTATTTAAAACTTTATACAGCCCCAACTCCGAATGGATTTAAAATTACCATATTATTGGAACTTTTAAAACTTGATTATTACGTTCGTCCAATTAATATAATGGAAGGTGAATGTAAACAAGATTGGTATTTAAAATTTGATCCAAATGGTAGAATTCCATCTTTAACTTATGTTGATGGAAAGGGTGAAGTTACACATGTTAATGAATCAGCTGCAATTTTAATGTTTATAGCTGACAAATTTGATAAGAATTTTAAATTTACCTATCCACATGGTTCAAAAGAATATTATGAAATGCTTGAATGGATTTTCTTTCAAATGGCAGGTTTAGGTCCAATGAAGGGTCAATATCATTTTTTCAGCTTTTTTGCAAAAGAAAAGGACGAATTTGCAACTACAAGATATTATAAGGAAACACTTAGATTGTTTGGAGTTTTAGAAGAAAGATTAGAAAGAACCAAGACTGGTTATTTAGTCGGTGATCATTTAAGTCTTGCAGATATTTGTGCTTATCCATGGGTTAATGGAAGATTCAAGATGGAAGAACTTGCAAATTATCCAAGATTATCACAATGGGTTGACAATATTTCCAAAATTCCAGAAGTTGAAACTGGTTGTCAAATCCCACAACCTAAGGTTTGATAAGTGAACCTTTCTTTTTCTCCTCTCCTTTTATTTTTTTTCTTAATTATATTCCTTTATTTTAATTTTTTTATAATAATAATATGATATAATAAAATACAATAAATACAGCAAAATGCAAATTTTCAAATCTATAACTGTTCTTTTTTTTTTCTCTTTTCATGCCGATAGCCTATTAGTAAATTTTATCCAGTCCAAACCTTTAAATAATGCAGTTGCAAGCGGATTTAAATACATGCCCATCATAACACCCATTTCCCAACTATTAACATCATATGGTAATTTAGAATTTATCAATTTAGGTTTTGAAAATTTAACATAAATTAGAGGGATTGTTGCCTTATCGAAATCTTCCTTACCCGTCCTTGTAAAGCCATTAGTTGAAGCCAACATGAAAACGGCCGAATTACCATTTTTCTTAAAATATTCTTGACAAGAACCTTTAATTTCACGTATTAATTTTGGATCAATTTTGGATGTATCGTAACACTTGCATTGAACAAATAATTTTAATGTTTGTTTTGTCCTTTGCATTAAAGGTTTGATTTTTTTAGAATTAACAATTTCAAATTTTGATGATGATGATGACTTCACATTTTTAGTTTGAATTTCAACGTCAGATTTGCTTTTCTGTGAAGTCTTTTCAAAAATATGCGCAGGTTCCCAAATTGCATTAATATCAATACCTTTATCATTACTACCACCTTGATGTAACGTACTCCTAATTTTAAAACTTTCTTCTAAACATTTCTTAACTTGTAATTCATATAAATTTCCAATAAAGACACCTGATGTTGGTATTAGAGATTTATAAGATGCATATTCTAAATATGAAGATGCGTCGTTAAATTTATCCAATAAATTAGGTTGAGTTTGTAATGATACATTCGATTGTAATGTTGATTTTTGCGATTTATCATTCCTTGGACGACCTTTAGGTCGTATTACCTTTTCTTCATTTAATTTAATCTTATTAGTATTTAAAATATCGATATTATTTCCATTATTTAATAATGATTTGGTCGTATTAAGCATACGTGAATATTTGACGATATTGTTTATTCGAGTTGCTTGATGAATGCTTTTAAGTTTAATGTTATTCTTAGACGCAAGATTTTTCGAGTTTTTGGGCAAGATAGCAAATTCAAGTATCAACATCTTTCTCCTAATCGATACTATATCAAATAACAAGAGGAAGTAAACAATTAAGAAAAAAGCAAGTAAAAGAAAGAAAAAAAAAATGAGCCAAACAAAAAGGGAAAATTCTAAATTTTATTCATTCATTCATTCAATGTAAACAAAATTTGACGCGTTTCAAATTAATCGTGTTTTATATTATTATATTATTACATTATTTATATATGTATATATGTATATATGATGAGACTAGATAGATAAAGAGAATATTCTCAATTGACTGATGTTCCACAACATAGTATAATCTAAAGAAGATGGGAAATAGTTTTTTATTTGGTAGTTCCAGTTTGAATTTTTAAAGAAGCAATCTTTTTCTCCAAGTTCCCAATTAATCGTTCAAATTCAATATCGGATTTTTCAATTTCTTCCAATGTCTTTTCAAGTTTATCCTTCAATTCCTGAGTCACTTCAGCGACTGTCTTGTTTGCCTTTTTATTTGTACCAAACGTTGATTCTGTTCTAGTATTCACTTTATCAAATGTACTTGTTTTAGATTGTAACTGTAACTTTTTATCAATATTGTCTAATTTCTTTTCCATTTGAACCGTTGGAGTAGGAATCATTCCAATCTGCAAATCTTCTGTTACAGAAGGCCTTTTCTCACTTGCAAGTGTACTTGAAGATATGGATTCTGGTATGGAAATCATTGTTTTGTACAATGCTATGATTAAACAAACGATCAAAGACAAAAGACAAAAGACAAAAAAATAAAATAAAAAATAGTCAACTAATAAGAAGAATAAAACAACAACAACAAAAAGAAAAGAAAAAAAAAAATGGGAAGCTCAAAAAAGCCTCCCAAAAAAAATTCGCTTTAAAATTTTTGTTTGGCTCATTTCCTTTTTGTTTGGCTCATTTCTTTCGAATACGGGACATTGTACAGGGCATCAACGATCTAATGGTTAGGGATTCTGGAAGGGTAGAAAAGAACAAGAAGTCTAAGAATCAACTTCGGAGGGAGAGGACTAAATTACAGAAGAAGAAATTACAGGGGAATAATAATAATAATAATAATAATAATAATAATAATAATAATAATGCTAATATAAACATCATCACTAAGGATAATAAAAATGTTAAAATTAACGAACCACAAAATACGGATTCCAGTAAAGGGCTTGAAATAGGAGGTGAAGATAACGATGGTTTGATTAATATGTATAAGGATATTTTTGAAAGATTTGATGCATCCAAACAGGTCGACAATGAACAATTACCAGCTGTTGATGATAATAGTAATATACTAAATGAGGAAGATGAAGCCTTAGACGTAGACGTAGACGTAGATGAAGTTGAAGATGAAGATGCAATAAAAGATGGTAAAGATTCAATTGATATTATCAAAGATGAAAATTCATCAATTGAACGACTATCCAAAAGACAGTTTAAAAAATTATATTCTATACCTTTATCAGTTTTAAAAAGTGAAAGTAAACGACCTGAACTTATTGAATGGATGGATTCTAATTCACCAGATCCAAGGTTACATATTTATTTAAAATGCCAACAAAATTCAGTTTCAATTCCAATTCATTGGCAATCAAAGAAGAGCTTTTTATCTTCAAAAAGAGGAATTGAAAGGCCACCATTTGAATTACCAAAATTTATTAAAGATACAGGTATTTTAGAAATGAGAAATATTGTTGAAGAATCAAATAATGATCCATCAACATTAAAACAACGAATGCGTGAACGTGTTCAACCAAAATCTGGTCAACTTGATATTGATTATAATAAACTTTATGATGCTTTTTTTAAATATCAAAAAAAACCCCCACTTTTAAAATTTGGTGAATTGTATACTGAAAATACAAATAATGATGATCTGATACTAAAAGATCAAATTTCTCATTTAAAGGTTGGAATTTTAAGTTTAAGATTGAAAAAAGCTTTAGGTATGATAGATGACGAAGGTAGAATTATAAATCCATTACCTCCTTGGTACTCTAAATTAAAAGAATTTGGTACACCTCCAAGTTATCCATATATGAAAATTGACGCATCTGGTCGTATTACATTGAAGAATCCAAATGAGGTCAATATTGGTGATCCAATTTGTACCAAACATTGGGGTATTTTAGTCAATGATTTGGATCAGGATGAAAATGATTCAGGAAAAGAAGATGAAGAAGAAGAAAAAGGAGGAATTTCGAAAACGACAAAAACTAATAATGGAAAGACAAGGTTTGATAGTTCCAAAGGTGATATTCTACTCCAAACTTTTGGTGAAGGTCCAATTTCACAAGTGAAACAGGTCAAACCGAACACTGACAAACGTTCATTGTATACGGTGCTAAAGACAAATGGAAAAGATGACAATAATAACAAGAGTATCTTCGGTTCAAATACAACTTCTTATAGAATACCATAATAATAAGGCTGTGCAAGGAAATTTCATTTTTTTTATTTTTTTTATGTTTTTTTTTATTTTTTTATTTTTTTTTTCAATTTTTTTTGGTTTTGCAGAAATTTTCCACTTTTCACATATAAGTATGTTCATCTGTATATACACATATATAGATTTTTAATTTGTAAGGAATATAAGGTGAAAAAAAATGAGTAAAAGAACAGGAGATTTGATAGATTTACCACAGAAAGAAACTTTGAAAAAGATCAAGTTGGAGAAAAAGGAAAAGAAGGAAAAGAAGGATAAGAAGGAAAAGAGAGAAAGGAAGGAGAAAAAAGAGAAAAACGAAAAGAGAGACAAGAAAGAAAAGAAAGAAAAAGAAGATGAATTAAATAAAGAGAAAGAAAAGTATGACGAACCAATTGAATCATTTGCAATCCATGATTTGATTTCTATTGAACATTCTATTTCTCTTTTGCAGGAAAATATTGCAAAGATTGTTAATCTTACACCAACAGCAGAGCAATTGTCAAGATATATAGAAAACTTAATAGCATCATCAGTTAAAATTGATTCTGCAAATAGTGGTGATATCACAGCAAGAATCCTTCTACTTTCTAAATCACATAAAATCCAATTAGCAGCTCAATTAAAATCTTTATATATTGCCAACAAGTTAAAAATATTTGATCAGATACTTAACTTTAGCGATAAGACAATACTGGAAAATGCTGGCGATGTTCAGCTCTTATTAAGGCAAAAGAAACAGCAATCCATTGAGCAAAATGCCAATAATGGAAATAATAATAATAATAATAACAACAACAACAACAACAGTGATAATAACAATAATAATGCTAATGACAAAAACAGCAATACATCTATATTACCTCCATTACCAGTTATTTATGATTCTGTTCTTGAAGCCAAAGTATTTGTGCATAAATCAGCTACAAATGGAGATTTGCATTCTTCAAAATATGATCAAGTTCAATCAAATAATGAAAGATTAGAGTATTTAGGTGATGCAGTTTTAGAGACTATAGTTTCAGATTTAATTGAATCCAAATATTTGGATTTTGACGAAGGCCAGCTTTCCTTATTACGTTCAACACTTGTTAAAAATGAGACAATTGAAGTCATTTCTAGAGCTTATAAATTTCCCGAAAGGCAACAGGATCTTTTGAATTCCCATACTATCAAAACAGATTTGGCAATTGAAACAAATGGACCAAATAAAAGAATTGCCGATTTATTTGAAGCTTATATTGGTGCACTTTTCATTGATAAAGGAAGAGATGGTAAAGCATATGATGAAATTAAATCTTGGCTTTCTAAACTTTATTCACCAATCTTACAAGAATACGAATCTTGTGATCAATTAAAATATACTCATCTGAGTAAAAAATTGGTTTCTGATTATTTAAACAATGCAAAAATTACACCTCCAATACAAAATAAAAAGATAGTTTTTTCTGATTTTGAAAAAACCGACGATAATAGAAAAAACAAGGAAAATGCCACTGTAGATTCAACAATTACAAATCAAAAATTTCCAATAACTATTACATCCATTGAACCTGTTGATAAGTTAGTCAAAGGTGAATTATATGCGCTTATTGGAAGTGCCAAATTACATCCAGTATATAACATTACTCAATACCAAAGTAATAATGGTAGACCATGCGTAGTGGAATGTTTCATTGGTGATGATCTTTTAGGTATTGGTGAAGGCCGTAATTCAAAAGATGCAAGTGCTCGTGCTGCAAAGTCTGCATTAATGAACAAACCTTTAATTGAAAAATATCATCTAATAAGAATGATGACTCCAAGGGAAGAATCACGAGTTAATCAAAACAACCAAAATTCAGAAACTTCTAGAAAAAATAACAAAAATTCTAGAAATATGCCAATTTTAAGATTACCCTTCTTTATTGAATCGTCTCAGATATCTACACCTGATGCATCTGCCAAATCTGAATTGACTTCTCTTTTAGACACTAAAAATACTACGCCGGAAATCACATTTGAGCCAGAAACAACAACAAACAGCATTTTACCGCTGTTTAAGACCTCGTTAAGAATAAATAATCGTTTGATTGCACAATGTGTCGATCCAAGTAAGAAAAAAGGTACAAATAGAGTATCCCAATGGCTTTTAGATGAGTTTCAAAAACATGGAAAGGATGCCATTTTTAAGGAACTAAAATTGGATTAAATATGGTATAAAATCATGATGAAATACAGAAAAGAAACTACATAAAATCATAGTAAATAAGTGATTAAATAAATAAATAACTAACTAGATAAATAAATAAATAAATAAATAAATAATTGTAGAATATAAATATATATAAATAATATATGTAATAAATAAAAAAAAACAGTAAAAGGAAGAAGGAAAGATATATGTTTCGATTCGATCCTCAGGGTTGTATTAATAATGTACATTCAAAAATGTCATTATCTCAAATTTATATGAAAACAGAAATGAATAATAGTATAATTTAAATTTGCTTCTCCTTCATATAAAGGAGACAAAGGCAAAAACAAAATAAGGTAAAATGAAAATAAATAAATAATGATTGTAAAGATGAAGCAAAAAACAAAAAAAAAACATTTTTCAAAGTTTTCTTTTTTTTGTTTCTAGATTTATGCCATACCTAAGTATTGATGTGCATTTTCATCAGTAACTTTATCAACCTTTGATCCAAAAGAACCAACACATTGAGCCATTGTCTTTGAATTTCTTGATATAACATCAGTGAAATAAAAGTTTTCAATTGGATTCTTTAATGCTGAACCTGTTGGCTTTATAGTTGAAGTTGATGAAAGACCAAGTTTAACAAATTCTGGAGAAACAGATTCAACAGATTCAAACCTCACAAGATGTGGAGCAATTGTTTCAATTCTTGAACGTAAAGCTCTAATATCTTCATACGGTAAACCAACACCTAAATATTCACTTAATGCTTTGAAAATTGTCCAATCTTCTCTTGCTGAACCAACTGGACCAGTTGCAGCAGTTGTCATTTGTGATCTACCTTCGGTATTAACATATGTAGCAGATTTTTCAGTATATGCAGTACCTGGTAAGATAACATCAGCTAATGAAGCACCAAGGTCACCATGATGACCAACATAAACAACGAATGCATCAGTTGGAATAGATTTTGGATCAATTTCATCAGAACCGAATAAGAAGATAACCTTTGGAGTAATTGCTTGAATTGATGGATCTGAATTATAGAAACCAATATCAAGTGCACCAGTTGTTGCAGCTTGTCTATGTAAGAAACTTAAACCATTCCATTCAGAATTAACAATATTTTCTTTACCTTTAACAAAATTATTTAAAATTGATTCAATTGCAGCTGAATCGTTATTTTCCCAAATACCCGAACCAACAATAATCAAAGGATTCTTTGCAGTTGAAAGTTTTTCACCTAATTTACCACTTAATGCATTTTGTAAATCAATTGCGTTTTCACCTAAATGTTCTAATGCAAAAGTTGATTCGAATTTTTCACCAACATGATGAATTTCAACATCATCAGATTCTAACCATCTACCTCTGATTCTTGCATTTAAAACTGCAGCTTCATGTCTTGGATTTGAACCAATAATTAAAATTTGATCAGCTTCATCAATACCTTCAATTTTTGAATTAAATATATAATTAGATCTAATATCAACTGAAGGTAATTTAGTAATTGATGAGTCAATTGATAAATTTTCAGAATCTAATCTATTAATTAAATCTTTAAGAGCAACCATACCTTCAACATCAACTAAAGGACCTGCAATTGCTTTAATTTCATTCTTTGAAGGATTAATCTTTTTAATTGATTCAGTAATTTTTGATAAAGCATTATCCCAAGTTGCATCAATAAATTTATTACCATCCTTAATTAAAGGTTTTGTTAATCTTTGAACCTTTAAAGCATCACAAGAATATCTTGATCTATCACTTAACCATTCTTCATTAATTTCTTCATTTAATCTTGGTAAAATTCTCATAACTTCCATACCTCTTGTATCAACTCTAATTGAAGAACCTAATGCATCCATAACATCAATTGATTCAGTTCTTTTTAATTCCCAAGGTCTTGCCTTAAATGCATAAGGTTTTGAAGTTAATGCACCAACTGGACATAAATCAATAATATTACCAGATAATTCTGAATTAATATTTCTTTCAACATAAGTACCAATTTGTAAATCATTACCTCTACCAGCTGTACCAAATTCAGGAGCACCTGCAACATCATTTAAAAATCTAACACATCTTGTACAATGAATACATCTATTCATTGAAGTTTTAACTAATGGACCAACTGCTTTATTTTCAACTGCTCTTTTACCAGTAACTTCATTAAATCTACCACGATCTGCACCATATTTAAGAGTTTGTTCTTGTAAATCACATTCACCACCTTGATCACAAATTGGACAATCTAAAGGATGATTTGAAAGTAAAAATTCAGTTATACCTTCTCTAACTTTTTTGACTTTATCAGATTGTGTAATAACTGACATACCAGGACCTACTGGCATTGAACAAGCAGCTGCCATTTTAGGTGATTTTTCAATTTCAACCAGACACATTCTACAATTACCAGCAACTGATAATCTATCATGATAACAATATCTTGGAATATAAACACCTGCCTTTTCAGCAGCTTGAATAATTGATGATCCCTTTTCAATAGAAACTGGAATACCATCAATTTTAAGTTCAACTTCTTGTTTAACAAAATATGATTTTGAAAAATGTCTTGAGGCCTGTTTAGCAACAGAATTTGTAATTGCTAATTTATTTAATGATCTTAACATATTTTATGTATATTTCTATATATTGTGATGATTATGAATATTTGATGAGTGATAATTATAATTATAATTATAATTTAATATTTAGTTTAATTTCTAATTCCTTTTAGTTTATGCCCTTTCTATCAAGTAAATAAATAAATAAATGAATAAATAAATAGATAGATAGGTAGAAGATATTATTAATGTATGTATGTATGTATGAATGTATATAATATCTATAAATAAAGACAAATCAACTTTTAATCTTATTCTCTCTAATTCAAACAAATATTCCCAAGATATAATAATAATTATACTGTTATATTATTCAGTCAATACCCTTTCCAAATTAACCAATAAAGTCTAGACATTGGAAGCAAAAACAAGAAAAATAAGAAAAAATGGTAGGAAAACCTACAAAACCTACAAAAATTCCCCTCATTCGCTCAATTCTTCATATTTTCTCGCCCTTTTTTTCCCCTCTCTCTCTCTACAAATAAAAAATTGTGAAATTCAAAAACAAAAAAAAAATAAAAAAATAAAAAAAACAGATTATGTCAGCGATTACGTAATATTTTTTTTAAAATTTTTTTTTAATTTTCGTTTAATTTTGTTTCTCCTCATCTAGGCCGGGTAAGCTACGAGCACGTGATATCATGGATCTTTCCATCTATTTGTGTATATTTCTTTTCTATAATTCATCTTCTTTTATCTTTTTATACATACACACACACACACACATATATAAATATACATAAAAATAAACAATCTTACTGTACATTATAAATTTATTGGTTGTTCTCATTCTACAACAAGAACAGAACTAATATCTTCAATTTTCCTTCTTTTTACAGAATCTCCGTCTTTATTCAAAACTTCAGATTCATTATCCAATTCATCATTCTCATTTTCAATTTCAATTTCAATTTCATTTTCATTTTCAACTTCAATACTATCTTGTCTACTTGAAAATTCACTATCATTTTTGATTAAATTATTATCATTCTTGGAAATTACTCTTCTCTTCCGTTTAAATGCATCAGGTCCTTCAACTTCTCTTGAAACTGCCAATAATAAAGTTGCAATCCTTCTAGCAATTTCATTAGTTGTACGTGATTTAAAATAAAAACAATACCTGAATAATTCCTCCTTCATAATATCTTGCTTAATTAAATCATATAGATAATTATTTAATAATCCATATTCATCTGCTTTAATTAATAAATATCTATCTTCAATAATTGAATACATTCTTTTAGAATTATTAGGTGGATATTGAATTGTTAAATCTTCAATTGGATTTTTAACTTCTTTAATTTTAATCCTTAAAATTTCACTTTGCATTTTAGTCTTATCTAATTTACGTTCTCCAATTTCAATCTCTTTTAAATATCTCTCCCAACCTTCAACTTCTTTATATCTCTCCCAAAATACTTTACTATATTTTAAAACTTCATTTTCATCTTTACCTTTAACATCATCACTAATTTCTTTATAATTCTTTGATCCATATTTTGCACAACCATGAATAAATTGCATAAATTCTCTCCTATTCCAATCACCAAATCCTTCATTAATTAATCTTTCTTTTTCTTTAATATCATCTTCTGTAAATAATTCACATTCATTAATTTTAGATTGTTCACTAATTATAATTTCTTTAATTAAATTTTTTTGTTCCCTTTTATTTAATTTTTTAAATTCTTCAAATTTAATATCAAATCCTTCATATTTCTTATTTTCAATATCAATATCTTCTTCATCAATTTTATAATGAATTTTCTTCCTATATGATAATAATTCCTTTTCAAAATATTTATTCAATTTATCATTATTAAAAAATTGGAAATCCATTAATTGAAATTGTTTTGGTGGTCTTGGTATACTAGTCTTAACAGTTGGTGTTGATTTAATTTGACTCATAACATCTTTATAATAACCATCAACACTATATTGTTGCTCTTTTCTAACACGTTTTGTTGGATTTAAGAAAATACCTAAATTTTTTGATTGTTTCTTTGCAAAATTTTCACCATTCCATTCATAAGCGGATTGTTGTTCACCATTAAAATTTTGTAAATCATCAAGACCAAGTTGTTCAAATTTTGCATTTAATTCTTTTGTTTTCTCTTCACCACGTGATAAAATTAAATCAATATCATCATTTAAAGTTGAATTAATTTCATCATTGTCTAAAACTTTTTGAGCTCCATGTTGAATCATATTAAGTAAATCTTCTTTATTATTTGAAGCATTATTTGAATTATCATTTTTATCATCTTTTGAAATTTTACTACGACCTTGTTGAATAACTAATTGATCAAGTCTTAATTTTTGTGCAGCTCTTTCAAGAACTTTTTCTTCAATTGCATTTTCTGTAACAAACCTGAAAACTTTAACTTGCTTTTTTTGTCCAATTCTATGAGCTCTATCCATTGCTTGTAAATCAGCTTGTGGATTCCAATCTGAATCAAATAAAACAACAATATCAGCAGTTGTTAAATTAATACCTAAACCACCTGCACGAGTTGTTAAAAGGAAAATAAATTTATCACTATTTGGATCATTAAATTCATCAATTGCATTAATTCTATCTTCATGATCTGTTGAACCATCAATTCTTGAATATTCATAATCACGTAAATAACAATAATCTTCAAGTATATCTAATAATCTACTCATTTGAGAGAATATTAAAACTCTTGAACCTTCACTTTTTAATTTTTTTAATAATTTATCAAGTACAATCATCTTACCTGAATTAAAAACCAAATGTTCATCATTTGTATAAGGTGGACCAGGTTCTGCACCTTCAAATAAATAAGGATGATTACAACATTTCCTTAATTGCATTACAATATTTAAAAGTCTAGTTTTACCTTCCCTTTTACCAATTTGTCCATTAACAGCTTCAATATCTTTTTGTAAAAGATTTCTATACCAAGTAATTTGCATTTTAGTCATACCAACATAAACATTAATCTCCTTTTTCGGTAATAAACTCTTTTCAACATCAGATTTAACACGACGTAATAAAAATGGTGATAAAATTTTACGTAATTTTTCAACAGCTTCTTTATCTTTATCTTTATCATCATCATTTTCTACATCATTATCACTTTCTTTTTCAATTTCTTTATTTTCAGTTTTTTCAAACCATTCATTAAAAATTTCATTATCACCAAAAACATCAGGTAATAAAAAATTGAGTAAAGCCCAAAGTTCATGGAGATTATTTTGTAAAGGGGTACCAGTTATAAGTAATCTATTCTTTGAATAAAATAGTCTAATAATTTGAGATAAAGAAGATTGTTCATTTTTAATCCTATGAGCTTCATCAATAATTATATATTGCCAACGAAATTTTGATAATTTTGATTTTTCACGTATAACCATTTCAAAACTTGTAATACAAACATCAAATTTTGCCTTTAATAAAATATTATTAATTATATCATTCCTTTTATCTTTATCACCTTGTAAAACTATTACATTAACATCAGGTGTCCATTTTAAGAATTCTCTACGCCAATTATCCAAAGTGGATTTTGGAACAATAACTAAGAATGGACCATCAATTTTTTCATAATAACGTAAATAACCAAGGAATGAAATTGTTTGTAAAGTTTTACCTAGACCCATTTCATCAGCCAAAATACCTGATAAACGATTCTCATAAAGTGAAATTAACCAATTTAAACCTTGAATTTGATAATCACGTAATTTACCATTAACATAATTTGGTGATTTTAATAAAAATTTTGAACTTTCAATATCCATTTCTTCTTCTTCATTGATTAATTCTTCATCTTCTTCCTTTTCTGATTTCCTCTTACGATGGTTATTCTTTTTCAAATCAGATAAATTATTTTTATTTTTACCAGTTGCATTTTTTTGATCAATTTGACGAATTAATTTATGTAATGATTTATCATTTGTTTCTTTAGTATCAATAAAATAACGAAATAATGGTGATAAAGATAAAAGGTATTGGAAACGTTTAGTTGCATCTTGTGAATTATGCTTTTTATATTCAGTTTGTGGATCACTTGATAATAAAAATCTTTTTATACGATTATCTTCGGTTTCATTGTTATTAATAGTTGCACTATTAGGTAACATCTCATTATTGTTGTCGTCGATATTATTCAAAGTCATTATTGTAGTAATACAATTTTTCGAATAACTAATTAATAAATGTGAGAATAAAAGGTAAACAGAGAAAAAGTAAAATAAAACAACAAAACAGAGAAAAACTAAAAATAAAACAAAAACAAAAACAAAAACAAAAACAAAAGTAAAAGAAATGAAAATAGAAAAAAAAAAAGGAAAAAAAAAAAAGATGAAGATAATAAGAATAAGAATAAGAATAATAATAATGTTGATGAAGATATTAATGTTGATGAAGATCATGATAATCTTTATAACTCTTCCTTTTCCTCTTTCCCCCCTCCTCAAAATATCCTACGCGTTGAATTAGTTAATTAATTAAATTATCGTTTGATTGATTGATTGATTGTTTATTTATTTATTATTAAATTTGTACATGGTTGATTATCTATAAAAGTTATACAAGTATATATATATATATCTTTACTTCAATTTGAAATTGAACTTTTTAAATTACTCTTGATTTGTTCATAATGTTTCATATCTTTATCAGTAAATTTACCCCCAGTTTCAACAAAATTACCAATAGTTTTATGTGCCTGCATAAATTTGGAAATACATCTATTAGTACATTCACTTTCACCCTTTGTTAATTCATTTTCACCATAATCTAATGGTATACATTTTGTACCACATGATTTCCTTATAGTTTTCAAAAGGCCATTTAAACCATCATATTGGAATTCTGCAAGTTCTAATCTTTGTTCTGATATGTTTTGTGGGGATATACTATTATTATCTATAAATAATGACATTCTATTATTAATTCAGTTATTATATTATTATATTATTATATTATTGTATAAATTAAATATTGTATTTTCCTATTTTTGTTAGTTGTTTGATTAAACAATTTTTTTTTTTTTTTTCTTATTGACAAAATTTGTTCAAATTTGTTCAAATTTTCGCGAATTTTCTTTTTTTTTTTTGGCATTTTGGCATTTTGGCATTTTGGCATTTTGGCATTTTTTTTAAGGCATTTTGGCATTTTTGCCACTTTACCTTGTTACTTTTCTATATACTAGTACAAATTTTACATTTATATTTATATGACAATATATAAAGACAATACACCCATTCCCCCTTCGTCTTATTATTATTATTATTATTGTTATTGTTATTTAGAAAAAGAAAACAGATAGAAAAGATTATTTAGAGATATATTATTATGTTTTAAAATTCACTTCCTTTAATCAAAATACTTTAAAGAAGGGGGACTCTTTATTATCAATTGATAAAACTGGGAATTCAAACTCAAAACTGATTGAATTTAAATTAGATGATTTATATAAACGTGATATTTTGGGTAGATCATTATTACATTTACTTGCAATTACAAATGATACGTTCAATTTAATCAAAATTTTAAAATTAATTTCAAAATCAAACTCTCATCATATTTTACTTATAACTGATATTGAAAATAATTGGAATATTTTACATTATTCCATTAATAATTTTAATTTATCATTCACCAAAATAATATTGAATTTTAATACACCAATCATTTCAAAATTATTAAATCAAAAGGATAAGAACAATTTAACTCCTTTTGATCTTTTACAAACTTTTAATACAACTTTTAATAATTCAACTAAAAAATTGAATTCAATTGATATAAATGGAAAATTTAAATTTAATGATAATAATGATAATAAAAATTTAATTGATATTGATAAAATTAATTCAAATTTATGCATTTTATTACCAAATGGTAATTTGAATAATATTGATATTTATGAAAATTTATTGCCACCTCCAAATATAAATCCTTTAATTCCTTTTAAAATTTCAAAATTTTTAACTTGTTCATCACAATCTGCATTTTTAACTAAATCTGGTCATTTATATATTTTCAATTTTTATTCAAATTTAAATTTAAATTCAAACTCAAATTTCTTTTATAGGATTAAATTTTTTGATGATTTATTAAATAATGGTGAAAAAATAATTGATATTTCTTTATCGATAGGTCATGTAATTGTTTTAACAAATTTTAATAAAATTTTCACATTTGGTAATAATATAAAAAGGTTAAACCTTTATCAATCAGTTTTAAATTCCAATTCCAATTCCAATTCCAATTCCAATTCCAATTCCAATTCCAATTCTAATAATAACAATAATTATTATTCAAAAGATTTTAATTCATTAATTCCAATTCAAATTCAAATTAAAAATTTTTCATCATATTCTTCAATTAATTCTTCAAATAATAGTAATATTATTAGCACTACTACAACTACTACCACAATCAACAATACCAATAACAATAACTTTAATGCTTTAGGTTTATTGAATTCTTTTAATTCTTTAGATTTAAATAATAATAATAATAATAATAATAAAAATTTAAAAATTATTGGTATTACAACATCAAATAATCATACTGTTATATATTCAAAAAATTCTTTACATATTTATGGTTTAAATATTGGTCAATTTGGTCCTTTAACTAATTCAATTCATAATTTATATCAATCTTCATTAAATTCTATCGATATATCATCGGCTCATTTTGATTGGAAATACACTGATGATCCAATTAAACAAATATTAGCATTGGATTCAGCTACTTTAGTTTTAACAAATTCAAGTTTAATTCATATTTATATTGCTGGTTTTCATATTAAAATTAATTTACCAAATAATAATAATAATATTAATAATGTAAATAATTCTTGGAATAAATTTAAACCTAGGATTCTTAGTATACCTAAAAAGATCAAAAAAATTGTTTCTCCAACTTGTTCAACTACTTTTAATAAAGAAGGTAAAAAAATTAATAATAATTCAATGTATTCAGTTTTATTACTATTAGAATCTGGTGAAATTTATAATTTTTCCTTTCCTAATAATTCAATTTCAAAAGATAATTTTAAAGATTTAATTAAATTTAATTTAATTTGGAAACCTTCAAGGATTGAAATGAATGCTATTGATATTTCAATACCAATTATTGAAAATTCACATTGTATTGGTGCAGTTTTATGTACTAAAAGTGGTGAAGTTTTTAAACGTTCAAAAACAAAATGGATTAGAATTGATGATGTTTCAAATATTAAAAATGTCTCTGTTGGTTTAAATAATTATAATGATTATTTAGATGATAATTTGAAAACCTTTTTAATTCGTGAAGATAATAATTCACTTATGCATGAAATATCTTGTTCAAATGTTTTACAAACTTTTGGTAATTTATCACCATTATCAAATAATGATTTTGATAATAATAGAAACAATAATATTAATTATGATACTGATTTTCTTCAAATATTTGAAAATCAGGATGAAAATTTTGATTCTGATGTTCATTTTGCAAATCACATCAATCCGGAAAAATATTTTATTGATCCAATTATTATAAAAAATTTAACATTTAATGATAATTTTTATGATTTAATTCTTTCAAATATTGAAAATGATGAGAAAAAATCTTTATTCAATAGTCAATTTAATAAATTTTATGATTACAAGATAATAGTTAAATCTAAACAATCAGAATTGAATATTGAAATTCCTGTACATAAAAAATTTTTATTCGAAAGATTAGGATTTAAAACTTCAACATATCATTTAGAAAAAAAGGATTTAATTGTTGATTTTTTGGATTCAAAAGCAATTTTTATTGGTGATATAAATTTAAAAAGTGTTGCTATATTTTTAAATTATTTATATACTGATTCAATTCTTGATATTTGGTCTTATAGCAATGATAATGAAATGAAATTAGTTTTATCTGATTGGAAACGTTTATTATATTTATTTTCTCCAATAAAATTATTAACTACTATTCGAAACATATTTGAAAATGATTCATCTGGTGATGTTTTAATTAAATTATCGGATGGTGAATTTAGAACATGGAAATATTTACTCTCTTTCAGATGTGAATATTTTAATCAACTTTTTAATAACTCTTGGTCATCTATTCAAGTAGTTGATTTTACTCATATCTCATCATATACCTGGAAGTTTTTAATAAAATATTTATCAGGTTATGGTAATGATGAAATGTTTTTAGAGACTATTTTAGAATTGAAAAGTAATTGCTTAAAAAATATTCAATCTAAAAAGTTTAATAACAGATTGATCAATAACGAATTAAATGATATTAATGGAAATCTTTTAAATTCAGTTGATGATTTTATTAATATTGTTTTGGACATAATATATTTTTCGAATGAATTATTATTACCAAAATTACGTCAATTATGTGAACTTTCAATAAAAGATTTAATCAATTTTGATAATTATGATATTTTATTACAACATTCATTTCTTTCTGGTTCCAATCAACTTTTTAAAAATATAGCTTGGTTTATTTTCAATAATTTATCTTTATGTTATAAAGATAATAGAATAAATTCATCTATTATTGGAGATGATTGTATTCACGCGTTAGAACAATCAATTCATGAATTGTTAAGTATTTATTTACCTAACAAAAAGACCATTGATGAAAATCAACTTGTTGATGCAAATATTAAAAAATTGAATAAAAAAGATAAAAAAAGAAAATCATCGAAGCTTAATATTATGGAAGATGAAAATATTTATGACTTAAATTTATTTGTCAACGATTTGGATAAATTTAATGAATCTTATTTACATCATCTTTTATGGGACATTAAATTTTATTCTGAAGAAGAAGCGTTGAAACATACATATACACCACGTCGGAAATCTCAGTTAGTGAATATACCAAAACTTAACCGTTCTAGTTCTTTTGCATCGATGAAGTTTGTACCTCAATTTGAAGATACTAAAGCTGAAGGAAGCTCTTTATCAATTGTAAACAAAACTATAATATCAAGATCATATTCCAATGAAAGTGCGATAAGTGATGACATTGATGATCCAATGGATGGGTTTACTTTTGTTGAAAAAAATAGAAGGAAATCATCAAATGCTAATACAGCATTGGGGATTAAAAATGGTGGTGGATCTTGGACTATTAAAAGATCACCATCAATCAATTCAAATAAATCAAATATTAATTTAACAATGAGAAGAAAAGAGAGTATGAGCTCAATAAATTCATTGAATTCTAATGTTTCCAATATTAACGAACCATGGAAGATTAAAAGGACAGGATCTATTATAGGAGATCAGGTTAAATTGGTTGAAAATAGCGATGCTATTGTTGGAGATTCTTTTTCTTCTTCTTCTAATACACTTGATGATATTCTAACACAATCACAAACTGCCAAGGCTAAGAGTAAAATCACCGCACCGTTACGTATATCACAAAAAGAAAGAATACAAAGAGAAAAAGATGTATCGTCAAAGAATGATGGAAAACATAAATCTGATAGTAATAAAGCTCCACGGGGAGTAACTAATGCATGGGGTATTAATGTTCCGAGAGTTGTTGATAATGTTGAAATAATTGAAAAGCCCAAAACTAATATTACACATGCCGAAATGAATACTGCAACACTTCTTGCATCCAAGAAAATGAACACTGCCAATTTTCCATCATTGGAAGAATTGAAAACTGTTAAGACCAAAGTGCCACCGATTGGTAATTCTGATGCTATCAATAACAATAATAGGTTATATGAAACTTCATCTTTGGTTTTAACGCCCGATATAGTTGGAAGTACCAAATCTTTAGAGGATATTAGGGCAGAAGAAGAATTTGCTAAATGGTGGGCTGAAGAGAGTGAACGTGTACAGAAGGCAATGAAAGGAAGTGAGAGTAGTGGTGGTAAGAATAAAAGTAGTAGTAATAGAGGAAGGGGCAGAGGAAGAGGTAGAGGTGGTAGTAGGGGTGGCCATTGGAGAGGCAAGGGCAAGGAGAAAGCTTGAAATATAGTTTAGAGATTTATATTTTGAACAGTAGTATAATTATAAAATAAAATTGTATATAAATAAAGAAAAAAAAAGGAGGGAGGAAGATGGACGTTAAAATCTAGTAAAAAATTAAATGAAATAAACAAATAAATAAATAAATGAATAAGAAGAAAAAGGATACAAGGTTATCTAATAGAAAAGTTAAGCAATATGAATTAAATTGAAATTTAATGGAGTAGAATGTATTGATAATCGACAAACAACAAACAACAATTAAAACTTAAAATCTTGATTTGAAGGTGATTTTATTGAAGGCATCGTATTAACATTTGAATTTACTTGAGGTGGAGCTGAAATTGTTTCAAAGGATTCTTTATAAACTTTTGAAGAAATTTTGGTTGCTTTATTTGGGTTAATTTGAATATCATCAGGTATAGGTATTGGATCATCATCATACCTTTCAGAGTCGGAATCCAAATTTAAATTAGAATTTAAATTAGAATTTGAATTATCTGAATTTGAATTATCTGAGTTTTTCTGATTTGATTTATCAGAACTTGAGAAATCACTCAAAGGAATTTGATTCTCTAAATCGACTTCATTATCGATATTAATATCATCATTTATATCATTAAAATAATCGATTGATTTCAAAGGATCTTCATTCCAAATGTTGTGAAAGGATAAAGAATTGTAATCCCATCTACAAAATTTATCATTAATTGGTAATTTACCCCTCCATTTGATGCAAGTAAAGAAACCAACAGCTAAACAAGAACCAACGACTAAATCAATAAAATAATGGTGAGTTAAATACATTGTTGAAAACCATAACCAAACAACATACAATAGCCAAAGTGGCGTAGCCTTTGGGAAAAGGTAAATCAACCATAAAGCATCCATTGTTGAACAACCAGAGTGTAAAGAAGGCATTGCACCGAAAATTAGTGGTGAATTTGTAAAACCTGTTGTATACATATCAAAACCGACTAATTTATCAATTCTACCCAAACCACCAGGTGAACCTTTCATTGAATAATTTGCATTTTCTAAACCATGTAATACTTTATACCAAGGTGGTGCACAAGAGAAAATCATATTTTGAATAACAACACCAGTTAAATTCATAAAACCAAAAGACCAGCAAAATTGTGGTAAAGTTTTAGGTGGTGCAAAAATGAAAATTAAAAAGGCAACAAAAAACGGCAAAGCAAAATGGATCAAACCATAAGGTAACCAAGCTATAACGTCAAGGAAAGAATTTGTATTTGAAGCTAAAATTTCTGATAAATTATCACCATAAAAAATTGTTTCCAAAGCTGGTAATACTTTAACAGATATTGGCCTTTTCAAATTTAATGGTATAAATTTAGAATTGAAGAATAAGAAAACCCATGATAAAATTGGTAAACCATTATTGAAAAATTGTGCAAAAATTGGAGCAAAATTAATATATAACAAAATTAAGATTAAAATCAATTTTAAAAATATTGAAATTGGCATAATAAAAATTGAAAAACAAAAGACTGTTAAAATTAAACTAAAATGGAAAATCACTGGCCAAGTTGAATTTTTTAATGCATTTGGTAGATTTCTAATTGTTGGTAATGGATCAAATGATTTTTGTAAAACTGGCAACTGATTACAAGTGTTTATTGATTCATTATATGAAGATATAAACTGCCTAATCAAGGTGGGTATAGAAATCATTATTTAATGTGTATAGAACAAGATGATGCAGCTAAATAAATAAACAAATGAAAAAAATGAAAAAAAATAAATAAATGAATAAATAAATAGATTAAAATATTTATTTGTATGCTAAAATTTATCTAGATAAAAAAGAATGAAAACAAACGTACAAACGAACAAACGAACAAACGAACAAACTAACAAACTAACTAACAAATAAAAAAAACGAAAAAAAAAAAAAAACCTTTTTCCTTTTTCCCTTATCCTGCTCTTTTATTTGATCCCTTAAGTTTCTATGTCTTGTTTTGTAAATCTTCTTCTACAGTCTGTTTTTCCTCTTCCTGTTTGTCAACTTCATTTCCATTTCCATTTCCATTTCCATTTCCATTTCCATTTCCATTTTCATGAAAAAAAGAAAATAAA
Organism: Pichia sporocuriosa; assembly: GCA_030574275.1. Classification (NCBI taxonomy): domain Eukaryota; kingdom Fungi; phylum Ascomycota; class Pichiomycetes; order Pichiales; family Pichiaceae; genus Pichia; species Pichia sporocuriosa. Next base: position 63,004 of record JAJMES010000012.1, read on the forward strand.
AAAAAAAAATAAAAAAAATAAAAAAAATAAAAAATGACGTAATCAACAACATCTGTACACCGTAAAAACGTATCACGTGAGCGGCACGTGTTACGCCACGTCACGTGCTCAGCCGACCCAACTGCCATACAAAAAAAAAAAAAAAAAAAAAAAAAAAAAAAAAAAAAAAAAAAAAAAAAAAGGATTTACATTACTACTAAAGACTATCTGCTATATATATATATATATATAACATATGAAATTTATCTGTAATTAAGAACAAAATATGAAAATATATCTAATTGATTAATTTAATATAACCCTTACTATTGCCTCTGTGTCCATCAAAGTGATAAAAAAATTGGACAAAACATGATCAAATCATCACCGCACAATTAATTACCAAATTACCACCGCCACACTTTGACAATAAAAAACATTAAATCTTTTTATTTCTTCATCAAACATACATATTTTCAATGCTCATTAATTATTTTCTCCCTCATTTTTTTTTTTTTTTTTTTTTGACAGCTTTTAATTATTAAATTGAAATTTATTATTTATTATTCTTGTATCTTCTTTTTTTTTAAAAAATTATATGTGATACTTATATATACACAGAACTTAAATGAATAACAATATTTCAAATTTATCAGCAGGTTTAAAGAATATACACCTTACAAATGGTGATCAACATATACAAAATCAATTTATTGATAATAATGGAAATGGAAATGGAAATGGAAATATTGAAATATCAGAATTAGTATCATTCTTTAATGAACCAGTAACCAATGATGGATTTGCTTTAATTACTCATAGATCAGCACCTAATGGTTTTAAAATTGCAATAGTTTTATCAGAATTAAATTATCAATATCGTACAATTCATTTAGATTTTAACAAAAATGATCATAGATTACCACAATTTTTACAGTTAAATCCAAATGGTAGAGTACCTGTATTAATCGATAATTCGATCAAAGATAACATTAATGGAAATAGCAGGAATAGTAATAGCGGACATAATAATAATGGAAATAGTAGTAATAATAGTAATAATAACAATAATAATAATAATAACAATAATAATAGCAACAATAGTATAGCATTATGGGAATCAGGTTCAATAATTACTTATTTGGTAAATAAAAAATTAAAAGAAGATAATAATTGTCCTCAAATTTGGTCTGAAGATTTAATTGAACAATCACAAATTTTATCATGGTTATTTTTTCAAACTTCTGGTCATGCACCAATGATTGGTCAAGCTTTACATTTCCGTTATTTCCATACAATTAATGTACCATCTGCAATTGATAGATATACAGATGAAGTTAGACGTGTCTATGGAGTGTTAGAAATGGCTTTAAGTGAACGTAGGGAAACTTTGATTATGGAATTAGATTCAGAAAATGCTGCTTCGTATTCTTCTGGTTTAACACCTTTAAGTCAATCAAGATATTTTGATTCGCCTGTTTGGTTGGTTGGTGATCGTTGTACAATTGCAGATTTATGTTTTGTGCCCTGGAATTATGTTGTTGATAAAATTGGAATTGATTTAAATGCTGAATTCCCTGAAGTTTATAAATGGACAAAGAGGATGATGCGTAGACCAGCTGTTGTACGTGCACTAACAGAAGCATAATAACATATGTAAATTATTCAATAAA
>JAJMES010000013.1:0-63497 GCA_030574275.1 Pichia sporocuriosa
ATTATATAAAATCGTCTTCCGTACACCAATACTTTGTTCTAATATAAATATCTATTCACTTATGTTGTATTATGGTTATACATAATGATGTCTTAATCATATACGGAATATACAATAAAGCAATCACATCGACAATAAATATATACCACAACTCGTAAGACTTAACTTAAAGTGTATAACATTACATAAAATAAGTGAGTATGAGCCGCTGCCGTTCATTTTTTCTTATTTCTTTTGTATTTGCATTTGCCTCGTCAGTTACGATTACAATTACAATTACAATTAATTAAAGTTGTCATGGTCAAGTATTTATTCTGTTAAATGACAAATTTGATATGTTTTTACCATAAGTTTGGCACATTATTGCACAAGCTACAATTTTTTAAATTTTTTAAATTTTTGTTGTATTAGAATTTTGATACAGAAAAAATAAAACAGAAAAAGATAAAAATATAAAAAAAAAAGAAACGAAAAAAAAAAAGAAAAAAAACATCAAGCTAGGAAATTTTATGGCAATAGCAAGCCGCACAAGATTTACATTCGATTGTTTCTGAAATAAACGTTTTTTTTAAAATTTTTTTTCATAAGATGTTAAAAATTTTATTGTTCACGCCCAATCGTGGATGCGTATTTGGCGTTTATTCTCTGGCCTCAAATTTTTTTCTCTTTTCTTTTTCTGTTCAAATATATAGTGGGACATTCCCTCTTTTTTTTCTTCTAGAATTTTACTTTTGGGGCGGTATGATCATAATTTGATAAAAGTTCTTTTTGGAGATAAATAGCTCTTTTTTGACGTTTTTGTTCTTTCCCATTTCATTTGTATGCATTTTATCATTAGTGCAAAGATAAAAAATTCATATTTAAGTTTTAAATAATCAAAGCATCGCTCTCATATTCACATATTCTTATCTACCTCTTTTTCAAGTTTTTAGAACTGAGTAACTAAGCTCCAATTTTTTTTATGCTATATTACAAAAAGTGCTGGAATTAATATATTTTTACCATCAGCAAAAACTGACATAAAAAATTTATCTCATCTTTCAATATTATATTTTTTGTTTCATAGGAGTATAATATATATTTAGCATAAAACTATATTTCGCATAAAACTATATTTAGCATAAACAGATTAACAGTTTCAAAAAAATAATTAAAGCTATGTCCATCCCAACTATTAAGATTGTTGTGGCGGGTGATTTAGCGACAGGTAAATCTAGTCTCATTACCCTTTTCATAAGATCTTTTTTTGCCACAGATCTTGATCCAACTGTTGAAGACACTTATAATAAACAAGTTAATATTGATGGTGCAATTTATAATTTAGAAATTGTTGATACAGTGGATAACGAGTTTCGGGATGAAAATGAAAGAACTTCGCTATATCAAGATTGTGATGTTATCATTCTGACTTTTGCTATTAATGATGTCACTAGTTTTAATAACTTGATTATTAGATATTCGCACCTTCCTATAAATGACGAAGATGGCGATAAGAAACTCGTATATAAGAATGGTAGAATAAAACTATTTCCTCCAATTATTTTGGCTGGTACTAAGTTAGATCTTGAAATGTCCCGACAAGTTGCTTTTCAATCTGCCAAGAAGCTTTCAAATGATTTGAAACTACGAGATTATCTTGAATGTAGTTCAGCATCAAACGTGCGTATAGAGGAATTATTTAGAGCTGCTACAATATTAGGCGCAGAGCATCAAAATTCCGAAAAAGATTTCACTCACCTCTATATGCCTGATGATGACGCTGACAAAAGGCAAGGCTCAAGTAATAGCTCACTCGTTTCGAGGATTATTAAAGAAAATAACCAGAATCAGAATAGAGTAAAAACATCAGGAAACTTTTCTTTTATTGAGGAAAATACAACATCTGAACCACAGCCAGCACCCCCAAAGAGTAAACAAGAATCAACATTGGAATCTGTCAAACCGGATTTAAAACAAATGCAAAAACCAACCACTGCCACTAGTGTGAAAAAAATGGATCCACCAAAGGAAAGTAAAGGTTGTTGTAATATAATGTAAAATTGTGACGAAATGGAGCGTTTTTTTTTGCATTATACGAGTATCTAAAACTACATTTATCCTTCTAAAAATATTATATAGACCCTAATGAAGGAATATTTAGATACATATATATTATCAGTGTAAGATTTTGCATAAAACCATGTATAATACTTTAATATTAATAGAGATAAGAATAACAACCAACCATTGAATCCTTTTATTCACTGGGGAGAAAATAAAAAGAAATATTTCACTTTACAGCATCTTATTGCTCTAAAGCAGTCCCAAACAAAAAGAAAGACTATATTTCTTCCTCAACAATTCCTGGATTGCAAATAAGACAAAATTATTTGGCTACCCATAAACTATCCCTCTTCTCTGAATATGATGTGTTCGGCTTCGGCGATGTTAGTTATGCTGACATCTATTCTTTGAAATTTTAGTCTTGTTACTTTTACCGGTATCATATTTTTCAGTCTTATTAAAAAAAGTATACTTTATAAAACAGAACATAGCAGTCATGCAATTACTGTGAATTTCAATACTTATATGAACGTCTCTGTATATTGCTGGCATTTTTAAGATTGGTTTGAAAATTATATAATAAGATGCAAAATTACAAAATTTATCTTTTGAAAAATTATTTTATTTTGATCATTGGTTTGAGAACGCCTGATATTCCATGAAATATCAACTCCGCAAAATGTTATAATAATAATTTTTGCTAACTTCTGTTTATCTCTTTTCCTTAATGAGTGTAATAATCCATTCTTGTCATGGCGGATTTTAACCGGTTATTAGCCTTGAAGCTAACCACTCGATGCCGAAAAAAGTGAGGTTAATAACGGCTATTTAAGGTTTATAAATAAAAAAATGTGCGAATAAGCGCGGTAAACAGCGGTAATTTATTTCATATAACCGATTATAACCGCCATGTGCCGCTTCCTTTGGACTATGCCAATATGAAAATCAGTTTGTCAAAAGAGTATATAAATCCACCCTTCCCCAACTACTTTAATAGTAGAATCTTACCTTTACATCTTTTCTTCTTTTCTCCTTCTCCTTCCTTTCTGTTATTAATTTTTCCATTCTAATCGTAGTGATGATGTTCCCATCATCCCTCTATATGTTTCCCCAAGAAAATTTAATCATATTGATTATGTAATATTCATCAAAAATATTTTTTCTACATGGAGGAAACCCCCTCAGGGTTTGAGAATTTGGTGGATTTTATTGGGTGACTCATAATTGCATAATTTCCAGCGCACTTTTTTTTGTGAGTTTTTTTTTTACCGGGTGAACGGGATTTATTTGTCCATATTTAATTGGTCAATATATATTTTACATGTTCCCGGTGGGGTTTATGCGGTTTCCTTATTTGGATTTGTAGGACCATATAAAATTGAATACTTTGAGTCAGACTGTAATTTTAAGAAAATACTCTAGTTTCTAGTAATTACCCCTTTTACAAACTTTGAACCTATTTTAATATACACATTAAACTCTTATCTACCCCATGTTAGTTTTATAATGATAAAAATAGCAGAATCATGGAAAAAGAAATGAATAAATATTATGGGTACAATACAACAAGATACCTCAAATGCGGCTGTGACATAAAAAAATTCCAACCCTTTAAATCTCCGAGCCAACTTCGTCATCTTCCAAATTCGTTGAATCTAAAGTATCGCTGAAGACATTATTTAAAAGTCCTAATTTGCTTTTCCTTTTCTTTCTTCTAGTGTCAAAATTTTCAAATTTCTTAACTTTCCAAGAATTTGTCTTTACTATTTTTTTTTTTAAAAATAACCCCTTTTGTTTGGATAATAGCAATGACCTCAACAGAAAGCATTGGACAAGACTCTATTAAAGAAGAAATTGATTTTTCAACAGATATTCAGTCAGACCCTGAATCTTTATCTTACGAAGACGACCTGTTACTTCCACTCGAAGAAAAAAATATTAAAGTTGAACAACTTGCACAAGAATATGGAATTGATCATAAAAAGTTGATGTGGAAAATCGATCTCTGTGTTGTGCCACCATTTTGTTTGTTATACTTCCTTGCATTCTTAGATAGAGTTAATATTTCAAATGCTAAAATTTATGGTATGGAACATTCCCTAAACCTTACAGGCAATCAATTTTCTGCGGCGCTTACAGTTTTCTTTGCCCCATATATTGTCTTTGAAGTGCTTTCAAACTATGTTTTGAAACTGGTCAAACCTCATATATGGTTAAGTTGTATGATTCTTTTATTTGGTGTCGTTACTATTTGTATGGCATATTCTAGAAATTTTGGTGGTTTAATTGTTTGTAGATTATTCTTAGGTATTTTTGAAGCTGGTTCATTTCCTTCAATTTTTTACATTATGGCCAATTTTTACTCATCGGTTGAATCTCAAAAAAGATTTTCAGTTTTTTTCAGTTGCACCTGTTTAGCAGGTGGTTGTGCAGGAGCATTAGCTTACAGGATCCATGATTTAAATGGAAAATATGGCCTAGCTTCTTGGCAATGGATTTATATTATTGAAGGAGCATTCACTGCAGGTTTGGCTATCTTATTATTTTTCATTGTTCCTGATTTCCCAGAGGAAAGTAGATTTTTAAATGATAATGAAAAGAAATTTTTAAAGAAAAAACTAGAAGTCTACTCTGGCCATTCAGGTTATGAAATCAAACAAACTTGGTCTGATGTTGGTAAAGTTTTCAAGGATCCAATTATCTACATTTGTGCTGTTTGTTATTTTAGTTTTATTGTTCCAGCTTACGCTTATGCATACTTTGCACCTTCTATTATCGCTGAAATGGGCTATACTTCTATGGAAGCACAAAGACATTCTATTTATCCTTGGTTAGCATCAATGGGTTTTAGTATCATAATTGCCTACCTTTCTGATTCTGCACGTTTAAGATTGCCATTTGCTATCTTTGCAACAATTGTTTCAGTTATTGGTTTTGCTCTTACTATAGGCGCCACCCACCGCCCGCTAGTAAGATATGGTGGATGTTTTATGTTGGCAAGTGGTTTATACACTGCAATGCCAATTTTAATTTGTTGGGTTTCACTAAATTTTTCAGGACATACAAGAAAAAGTGTTGGTACTGCTTTTGTTATCGGTTTTGGTAATATCGGTGGTATTGTTTCATCTTTCATTTTTCCAAACAATGAAGCGCCAAGATACACCAAGGGACTAGGTATTAGTTTGGCATTTACCTTATTTGCATTAATAATGCTTATTGTTTATTTTGCTTACTTGATGTATACCAACAAGAAGAAACAAAATTCAAATTATAAAGCCGAATGGGAGAAATTAGACTCCAGGGAAAAAATTATGAGAGGTGATTTAAACCCAAACTTTAGATATCTTTACTAAAATAGACATTGTCTACTTAATTTAAAATTATTTTCATGTATCATAGCTTATATAGAACTTACTTTTTTAATCGAATAAATTAATAGAGGAGAATAAAAAGTGAAAAAGACAAACAAAAACCGAAGACCTTGAAAATTTATTACGTAAACATTTTTTTATTTACTAATTGCCGAATTAGGAAACAACATAGACCAGCCATCAATTGAATAATGCAGAAACCTCGATTCGGAGCTTCGTCGCTTGTTACTTGCACTTTCTAATGATTACATTACTATCAAACACCAGATCATTGTAACCATTTCAGTGTCTTGCATTATTAACTCTTCCGGAATTTATTTTCTCCTAATATTAAGTTTTATTAAAATTTCGTTTCGTCTATTTCATTTTGCATAAGTGGTAATTTTTTTACATTTTTCATATATTTTTGCTTTCAATAAGAAATTTTCACTAGTTCAAAGTAACTAAAGAAGAAGATTCTCATAATAAAAATAAATTCACATTAATAAATATATACACCATCATGACACAGCTTCCGATGAAGACTAGAGCCACGTACAGTTGGAGTGGTAATAAGAATACCAAAGAACTGGGATTTATGGAAGGTGATGTTATTGAGATTTTATCAGTTGTCAATGATGGTGTTTATTTTGGAGAATCACAAAGAACCAAACTTAGAGGTTTTTTTCCTTCAAAGTATGTTGAGTGCAATTTATCAGCTACTGATGATAGGAGAAATTCTTCATCAACTATTCCCGTACCTAAACCTACTTCTAAAAGAGATAATTCTAAAAGGGATAGTTCCAATTCATTGTTTACATTGAAAAGAAACGATAAATCATCAAGCTCAACTTTGGACACAGATTTATTTGACGACTCTTTAATAGAGAGACAGTCAGCTTTACAAAAATCCCATAAACTTACAGTCCCAAAACAGTCTAAAAAGTTCAACTCTTCATATGTTCAACAATTGCTCGATTCTTCGACTTTAAGTACGGATACAGGAACTTCTAGTGCTTTTGGCCATTCTGATTTTAGTGCAACTTCTGCTGGTTCATATATGCGCCACAAAGAAGAATTTGAATCAAAATTACAAGCTATGGTTTCATCTACCAACACATCAAATCAAACAAGACAGACTTTAAATGAAATCATTGAGAAAAATGAGAAAAGAAAACATCCCAAAATATTCAGGGATTTATTAGGTTCGAAAGAAGAACCTGGACCATCCTTTGATGATCGATTATATCTTTCATCACTTACAAAAATGAGTCAGATGAGCTTTGATGAAAGTATCATGACCGATTGTACACTAGCGTCATCAAAAAGTATGCCAACTTCTATTCCATCCAACCTGAAAAGAAGTAAAACTGTATCAGGTGCCGAGAGAGCTAAAAGGTCACAAAGGGTTTTGAAAGAACAACCTGACTTGATCCTTAAACCACAAGAAACCATATCTCATGTTAATTATGAAGAAAGGGATACATCCTCAAGAAAAATTAGCTATTCTTTAGATTCGGTTGATTTACGACAAGTTGATGATTATATAAAGAAAATTGAACATAATCCATACACAACGCCACAAAAATTTACAATTGAAAAAATTTTAAACACTTTTACGAATCAATTGGAAATCTCTCGTGCAATTTATAGCTACCTTACAAGAAAATTTTCTCTTATTAAAAGGAAAGATGAGAGGATGAGCACAAAAAAGATGTTTGAATCTGAAAAAATATCAGAAATAATGCACAATTGTGCATGCACGCCACATCAGTTGACATGGATCTTTTATTTAATGGCCGATTGCGCTGGGTTAGAAGTTGAATTGGTGTTAGGTTATTTGAAACATCCATTTGTATTAAATGAAACAATTACTGATGCCAAAAAGAGACTTATAATAAATCATTCATGGATAAGCATCAATATAGAAGGTGAATACAGATTTATTGATGTTGCATTGGGCAATCCTACGAACGAATTATCCAAAAATCATCCAGACATTTGGGATCCACATACAAATTGGGAATTCTATTTCCTAGCAAAACCATTTCACATAGTTAACACTCACAGTCCACGTTATATTGATCAACAACATATAGTACCACCTATTGATGTTGTTGCACAACTTTCACTGCCACCATTATACTCGAATTCCATTATTTCAGGTGTTAAGTGGCATAAGTATAATTCAAGCATTTTTCACTTAAAAGATTACGAATTATACGATTTTGAACTTGAAATCCCGTCATCCTATATTGTACAGGGTAAATTTACACCATATGATGACACATTTGAAACTACAGATTGTTTTGTGCAAGTTTATTTTAAGAACGATGTTAGAATTGCCCATTTTCAAGGCATAATGCCAAAGAGTTGTCCAGCTGGATTTATTTATGTTATCGGTAAGAATGAATTTTCCAAAAAATGGAATTTATTACTTAGTATACCATGTTTCCATCAAGGAAAATGGAAACCACTCAATTGGGTAAAGAAAGTTCCTGGTTTACCTGGTGTAGATGTTTATGTAAAAGAACCAAAAATTGGGAATTTGAAATGTGAAGAGCAATTTTTTGATATCAAAATCAATGCTAAAAAGGAATGGATAAATGAGGTTAAAGAGTTTTATAAAGGTACATTAAAAATTGGATTATTCATGCCGAACAAGCAAATTATTGAACTAGATGTTAATGATGGCAGATTTTCAGGCTATATTAATTTAGATTCACCAGGAAGCTGGAGATTAGGTGTCCTAGATGTCAAGCTGATGAGATGGAAAGTAATAGCCGAATGGATTGTTTCATAGGGTTACCGGATAGTAAAATATAAACCCTTGACTATCATCTATTTATTTAATAATTAATTTACTATATAAAGAAATCGCATGGAATACTTGTGAATAAATTGAAACCAGTAAAAAAATAACTTATTCAGTTGAATAATGTTTAAAAAGAGTGAAATTTTAGTTAAATAAATCTACATACCAAAGTACACGATCAGAAGAATTGAAAAAAAAAAAAATATAAAACAAAGAATGCATAAAATAATAGCAATAAAAAAAAAATACCAAAAACCAAAAACCAAAAAAAAAGAGAAAAACCACCATTCACTAAAAATAAATTCCAAATTGATTAAGAACACTAATTATCTAAATCATCTATATTATTCCCCATTGCTTCTCTTATTTCATCTTGAATTAAATGGTCATAATTTGGTGGTTGCTCAATAGTATCTAAAGTAAATTCATCATCATATGCTTCATCATCAGTAAATTCCGCTTGTCTTATTACTCCGCTTTGAATTATTTCTTCAAATTCCGGTAACTCAGAATCTTCCACATCACTGCAATCCAACAAAACATCTTGATTAAATTTTGTATATAAAGGTGGTGGTAATTCATTACCCCTTAAAGGGGCCAATCCCCATTTTTTTACATTAGCTTCAATAAATACAAATCCCATTTGACCGAAATTAACATCAATACGACATGGATTTATACTACCAATAGTTGGGAAGAGTTGGACACTTTTAGGTAATTTTACATGACCACCAATTTTTGATTCTGATAATTTTTTACCGTTTCTGGTGAAAAAGATAGTCCTTGAATATTTTTTTATTCCAAGACCAACAACATCGCCTTCTTGTAAATGTGGAAAGATGTCGTGACCAGATTTTAAATCTTCAAGTGGGAATGGCGAATTATGTCGCCTGTCACCATTTGAATCATATGATATACTATGCAAGTATCGACCTGGTAATACAAATGAAGGATAAGGGAAGGTACATAATCCTAAAGAAATTAAAGTACTTTCTCTAAATTGTTGTGGTATATCATAAATTTTAAATTCAATATAATGTACATCTTTCGTTGTTGGAATTGGTAAATTTGATTGAATTGACATTTGAATATTTCTATTATTAAATGTAATTTCTGTTTTATTCTCTACAGTAATTGAATGCTGATTATCCATAGCATTCGTAAAACACCAAGCATTAACTCCCTTTTCTTTAATCATATCAAGTTGCCATGTAGAAAGGTTCATACGTGCAAATCCGTTTAATTTTACATATTCCTTTGCTTGAAAATAAATTTCTTGATCATCAGGTGATAAAGTTCTAAGTGCATCTGTATCATTTTCAGCTTCAGTTACCTCATCATCAAGTAAATTCGAATCATCATATTCATCATCTATTTCTGAACCTATAGAACAACAACATCTCTGTATCAATGCTACTAGTAATAACATAATAGTTAGCATAAAGAATGACACACAGATAGTTAGAAAAAGTATAAAGGAGGAATCTGGTTCTTCCATGTTTTGATTTTGCATAATGGTATTGGGATTATGGTAATCCATCTGTTGATAAAGATACGGCATTATATCCAAATTAATTGATTATACCTACCTACCAAAAAAAAAAAACAACAAACAAAAAAAAAAGAAACAATAAAACAAAAAAAGGAAGTAAAATTCAATTAGATTACTCAACTCTTTAAAAACAAAAGCAGTAAATTAAGAAATCTTATTGTATAATAACCTTGCCAATATATAAATAAGTCAACCAAAAGATTAAAAATGCCCACAAGATAAACAGAAAATTATACCCTCAATTTTCACGACATGAATATTTTCATCTTTCGCTATGTCTCTGATTTAATAATGATATATAGATATAAGTGGCGATTGAAGATTACCGATTGACAATTATCATAATTATACTACACAAATACTATACATATAATATACATAAAATACATTAAATATATATTATGAATGGGATATTGAATTATTCTAAATCAAAAAAGTTGGGTGAAGGTACATATGCGGTTGTTTATTTGGGAACACAACTGAGCACCAATAGAGAAGTTGCTATAAAGGAAATCAAAACTGAAGGTTTTAAAGATGGTTTGGATATGTCAGCTATACGAGAAGTGAAATATTTACAAGAACTTCGACACCAGAATATTATTGAATTGGTTGATGTATTCAGTGACAGTAAACAAAATCTTAATTTAGTTCTTGAAGTTTTACCGAGTGATCTGGAGAAAGTTTTACGTGATAAAAATATAATTATTGGAGGTGTTGATGTAAAGAGATGGCTATTAATGATACTCCGTGGAGTTTATCATTGTCATAGAAATGGAATATTACATCGTGATTTAAAACCTAATAATTTATTAATGGATCCATTAGGTAATATCAAAATTGCGGATTTTGGTCTTGCTCGAAGTTTAGACCAACCAAATGAAAAATTAACATCAAATGTTGTTACAAGATGGTACAGGGCTCCCGAATTATTGTTTGGAGCTAGGCATTATACAGCAGCAGTTGATGTCTGGGCAATTGGTACTATATTTGCAGAAATGATGTTGCGTACTCCATATTTACCAGGTACAGATGATGCTAATCAACTAGCTGTTACTATTCAAGCTTTAGGCACACCAACAGAAGAAACATGGAATGGGGTAAGTCATCTACCATTATATAATAATTTAACATTATATCCAGCACCAACGCGTGCAGAATTAAGGAAGAGATTTCCTGCAGCTAGTGAACTGGCACTTGAAGTTTTAGAAGGAATGTTGATCATGAATCCAAATTTCAGATGGACATGTGAACGTTCTTTACAAAGTGGATACTTTTTAGAAGAGCCAATTCCTTGATAATTAATTGATAAATTGATCAGTTTAGTGCATGTATTACGTAATCTGTATAGGAAAAAAAAAAATCAAAAAAATTTCAAAAAAAATTTTTTTTTCTTTTAAAATTTTTTTTTTCAATTTTTTTTTTCATTTTTGTATTATTAATAGAATGAAAAGATATTTAAGATATTGATATATAGAACAATATAGATATAGGACAAACAAAATGGAAACAACCTCAGCTACCTTTACATGTAATTCATGTCAGATTCAATTCTCATCATCTGAAGACCAAAGAAATCATATGAAAGGTGAATGGCACAGATACAATTTAAAGAGAAGAGTTGCACAATTACCACCGATTTCAGAAGATATGTTTGATACAAAAGTTTCAAGTATAAACGAAAAGAAGAACGAAGAAGAAAATTATAGTACAGCTAAAGATGAATTGAATAATAGTATGAAAAAACTTGAATTAACACCTAAACAACTACGTAAAAAACAGCGTGAAGAATTATTAGAAAAGAAGAGAAAATTATTAGAATTAGCTAAGAATAGATTAGTCAGTAATGGAGGACGTGTTAAAATGAGTGAAGATGGTAAAATCATTCTGGAAAAGAAAGAACCAACGAAAGAGGAAGAGATCCTTAAAGAAGAAGTCACAGAAGCTGTTCGTAAAGAAAATGAAAATATTGTCGATGAAGAAACATTAATCAAGGAAAAACTTGCCAATAAAGTTGAAGTCCCTGTTACTAAATGTATCTTTTGTAAAAATGAAGAATTTGAAAATGTTGATGGTACATTTGAACATTTATTTAAAAAGCATGGATTGTATATTCCTGAAAGAACATATTTGATTAATAAAGAAGGATTATTATTATATTTATATGAAAAAATTGGTTTTGGTAATGTTTGTTTATCATGTAATTTTCAAGGTAGAAATTTTCAAAGTATTATTCAACACATGTTAGGTAAAAATCATATTAAAATTCCATATGAAAGTGAGAATGATCAATTAGAAATTAGTGATTTTTATGATTTTTCAAAGAGTTATGAAGTTAGTAATAATGCAGAAAATGGTAATGAAGAAGAAGGATGGGAAGATGTTGATGAAGAAGAATTGAACGAAGATGAAGATATTGAAGGTGAAAAATTATTTGCATCAGATTATGGATTACACTTACCAAATGGTGTCATTCTTGGTCATCGTTCACTTGTGAAATACTATAAACAAAACTTAAAACCAGAGAAGGAATATACAGAAGCTCAAGGTACAGTTATGGCTGCAGAGACAAGAAATTTTGTTAAAACTATTGATTCAAAGGCGATTGCGCAACAAAAACGTACTTGGAATAAGGAAGCCAAGAGTAGAGATAGAAATGATAGACGTGCACAGAAATTCATTAACTGGCAACCACATTACAGGGATGAATTGTTACAATAGTCAAATAAAATATAATTTTTTGTTTAAATTTCTTTACGTAGTTTTTTTTTTCTTTTTTCTCTTTCCTAAATAGTTTGGTTAATTTTTAATATAATTTTTAATGTTAGTGAGGGAAAAGAAAAAAAAAAAAAGAGAGAAAGTGAAAAGACGCGTTATGTGTACAAATAAATTATTTTGTTATTATTATTCTTATTTTTATTTTCATATAACATTTGTTCTTCTCTTTTCTCTATTTATAACTTTTGATCTTTGCTGTATAAACATCAATAAAATAAAAGTTTAAAGGGACAAATGTATTTTGATTTAGACGATATTCTATCAGAATCACAAAAATTTACTGGATCTTTCCAAATTAGTGTTGATAATGTTGGATTTCTTATTAATTCAAAAGATAATACGAAAATTGCAAAGAATGAAAAAATTGAATTACCATTTTGGTTATTAACAGCATTAGCCCATATACTTATACCAAAAGTTGGTCAAAATGAACCAGATAGTCTTTTTTCAGTTGATAGACCTGAATATTTTGGTAAATTAGCAACCAATTTTTTCAAAGCATCACCATTAAATGCTGATTTATCAGTAATTTCACATTTTTATAAAATTGTTGAAAAATGGTGTAATTTTATTGATGAACCACAGTTAGTTGATGCAGTTTTTGAAATGTTAATTGCTAGAGCTGGTAAAATTAATGATTTATCATTTAATGCATCAGAAATGCATTCAAGAGAAAATGTTGAATTTTTACAAACGCTTGATTCATTTGAAAAAGATTTATTTCAAGTTTCAACGGAATCATATGCTGATACAAAGAAATGGATTAAATCAGTTTTACGTTAATAAGAGAAAAAATTGAGAAATTTTTAATTTTTTAATTTTTTTTTTAGTTTTTTTTTCCTCACTCAGTTTTTATTCAATAATTTAATATTCTTTCTGACTTCTTCCTGTTGTTGTTGTTGTTGTTGTTGCTGTTATCGTTTTTTTTTTTTACCTTTTACCTCTCAGGTTTTTCAGCTTTCAATATATTTTCATATATATACATACAAATTTGATTCAAAGTTGATAATGCCAAAAATTGTCGTATTAATTTCAGGAAGTGGATCAAATCTTCAAGCATTAATTGATGCGAGTACTTGTGAACCAAAAAAATTAAATGGTACAATAACAAGAGTAATTTCATCATCAGCAGATGCATATGGATTAACAAGAGCATCGAAGGCTAATATACCAACCACAATACATACATTAAAATCATATTATAAAGATATTCCAAAAGAATCAAAGAAGGAACGCAAAGAAGCACGTGATAAATTTGATTCTGATTTATCAAAATTAATTATTGATGAAAAACCAGATTTAGTTGTATGTGCTGGTTGGATGTTGATTTTATCACTTTCATTCCTTAATCCAATAAGTAAAGAAAATATTCCAATTATAAATTTACATCCAGCTTTACCAGGTGCATTTGATGGTACACATGCAATTGAACGTTCTTTTGAAGCTGGTCAAAAAGGTGAAATTACTAAAGGTGGTTGTATGGTTCATTATGTAATTGAAGCAGTTGACCTTGGTAAACCACTAATTGTCAAAGAATTACCAATTACTAAAGGTGAAACTGTTGAAATTTGGGAAGAAAAAATTCATGCATTGGAACATATTGCAATTGTTGAAGGTGCACAACTTGCACTTAAAGAAGCTTTAAATGAAGTAAAAGAAGAAGAAGGAGACAAAGAAACAACAGATAATGATGATCATGTTGTAAAAGAAATGGAAAATTTACATTTATAGATAGATAAATTCTTTAAAAGTAAAAAAAAAAAAATCTTACGTAATATTTAACCGCGGTTCAATTGCTATAAAATCCATTTTTGGTGTATTTTTCTATAGTTTAATTTAATTCAATCTATTGAAATATCAACATGAATTTGTTGATTTATTTCTTCAACACTTTTCAATTTATTTAATTCTATAGATTCTTTCTTTTTTTTTTTTTTGCTTGTTTTTGTTGTTAGATATTAAGTAATTTAATATAAAATGAATAAAATAAGTAATTTATTTAAAAGCCGCTAATTGTGTCAATTTTTATTTTTGATCGATTTCGGGAGATTTAAGCGAAAACGTCCAATTTTGAAATCATTTTAATATTGGTTTTTTTTCTTTTTTTTTTTGGTGGATTGGTGAAAAAATAGGTTAAAACGTGGTAAAATTTTGTATAAGAAGGGATTGAAGGGATGAAAAAAAAATGAGTCTTTTCTTTTTTTTTAAACCATCTTTTTCTCTTCATTTCTTTTCTACATTAACTTTTTTTTGGTTTTTTTCTGTTTTTCATTAGTATACAGTACTAAACAAGTAAATAAATATATAAATAAATAAAAATAAAAATGTCAGATTCTAAAGAACTTACACACCCTATGATCAAAGATGGATGGTTTGCTGAAATTTCAGATACTATGTGGCCAGGTCAAGCAATGTCCCTTCGTGTAAAGAAAGTTTTAGCTGCAGAACAAACCAAATATCAAGATTTATTAGTATTTGAATCAACTGATTATGGTAATGTATTAGTTTTAGATGGTGCAATTCAAGCAACTGAAAGGGATGAATTTGCTTATCAAGAAATGATTGCTCATTTAGCTTTAAATTCTCATCCAAATCCTAAGAAAGTTTTAGTCATCGGTGGTGGTGATGGTGGTGTTTTAAGAGAAATTGTTAAACACGAATGTGTTGAAGAAGCAGTTTTATGTGATATTGATGAAGGTGTTATTAATAATTCAAAGAAATATTTACCAAATATGTCATCAAGTTTTGATCATCCAAAAGTCAAAGTTCATATTGGTGATGGTTTTAAATTTTTAGATGATTATAAAAATACTTTTGATGTAATCATTACTGATTCTTCAGATCCTGAAGGTCCAGCTGCTTCATTATTTGAAAAACCATATTTTAAACTTTTATCAGATGCATTAACCGAAAATGGTGTTATTACAACTCAAGCTGAAAGTATTTGGATTCATTTAGAAATTATTAAGAATTTAAAGAAAGCTTGTAAGGATGTTTTCCCAAATGTTGAATATTCTTATTGTACAATTCCAACTTATCCATCAGGTCAAATTGGATTTATGGTTTGTTCAAAGAATGAATCAATCGATTTAAAAAATCCAATTAGATCAGTAGATTCAAAAACCGAAGAAAAACTTTACAGATATTATTCAAAAGACATTCACAAAGCTTCTTTTGTTTTACCAAATTTTGCTAAACTTGCTCTTGAATAATTAATTTATAATTCAATTTCATTTAATTTTTAATTTAATTTTTATAAGTATAATTATATATCAAAGTGTTTACTTAAAAAAAATATATATTATTTTAAGCAACATCAACTTCCATTTCTTCAACATCTAATAAATTCCAAACAGTTTCTTTAAGTATTGCCGTCGTTCCTCTAGCAAATTTATAATTATTTTGCTTTTGTTCTCTAACATTTGGTGTTAAGTAATTTCTGTATAATTGTGCATCTTTACCAAGTTCCATAACACATAAATCAACATTTGAACCTGATCCTAAATCATTCCAAATACCAGCTTGAATTGCATCAGATGCAAGTTTCATTGCTTCTTCTTTTGTCATATCTTCTTTCCAATCCTTTTCCAATACTGCCATTGCTGCCAATGAACCACTTCCAAGTGACATATAAAATCCAACATCTGTACTACCATGTGCATGAATACTAAATAATCCAATTCCACTTGGATCAACACCAGCAACGATTAAATAAGCTCCAATATATCCTTGATATTTAAATAAATGTTGTTTTAACATTTGCATTGCTGATACAACCCTTGGTTCTCTACCTGTATTAAGTGAATGTAACTCTAAATTTGATGCAATTAATTGTGTAACCATTTCAGTATCAGCTGCTGTACCAGCTCCAGCACACCAAATTTTTGGTGCCAGACGATGTAATTTTTCACAATTTTTATCAGCAACAATTGGACCAGCTGTTGCACGAGTATCTGCTGCAATAACAACACCACCTTTAAATTTACATCCTACAATTGTTGTACCTGTTGATGTCGCCTTTGGTGCATTATATCCAGCTTTTGAGATTAAAAACTCATTTCTTTGATAATTGTCAAAATTCAGACCAGCCATTATAATATTAGTTAGATATCTTAGTCTATTTTATACTATTTATCTTTGAAGATCAAAATTTTAAATGATTAATCTTCAACAACTTTTGTTTTTGCCACTGAACAAAATTAGTTTCCCCTTCTAGTCAGCCCAGAGCGCCCTCCCGCTTCGCTCTATTAATTTTCTTTTCTTTTCTTTCTTTTTATTTTTTTTTATTTTTTCCCTTTTCTATAGGTATAGCATAAATTTAAATTGTAGTTACGTTATAATATATCCATATATTTAAGTTTTAGCATGGATTATTTACTTGCTTTATAGGTTAACAAAAAAAAAAAAAGAGATAAATAATCCATAAAAAAAAAACAACCCACAAATATTACAAACATAAACATTTACTACTATGGGAAATTGTTTTTCTTGTTTTAATCCGAGTCATGATACTATAGAAGACGAAGACTCGTCATTACTTTCTGTTGATAAGGCAAAAGTGGTAGAAGACGAATTACTGATTGAATTGAGAAATAAACAGTTAAATGCAATATTAAATAGTACAAACGATCACTTGATAGATATTTCTACATTTAAATCAATGTCTAATTATGGTTCAATTCCACAAAATCCAGATTCTCATTATACAGATGGTGATGAAATAAATTCACAAATACAACCTGATGAGAACGAAATTTTTAAAGTTACCCCTATACCAAGTTCGATTATAAAAGCTGAAATGGATAAGCAATACAATGATTGGGTTGCTAAACTTGGTCAAGACACTGTACGCAAATGTCTCCAAGTTTCATAAACTATTACAAATAAATGATAGACAAGAAACGAAATCAAATCAAACCAATAAATAATGAATAAATGTCTCATTGATTGGGTGTAAACTGCTTAAGTGCACTTTATTCATTACTTTACTATCTTTTAAATTAATAGACTAATTTTTTTTTAATATACACTTTCTATCTTTATACACAATCTTCATATATAAATAATACCGTTGAAAAGTAAGATATCTATTTCAACGTGTAATGTTCAACCATACTTTAACACTTTCTACAAATTCTTGAGTTTTACCACGTTCATGGCGTTCCCTTTTTTCAGTAGTAGTATCATCTTCAGCTTCAATATTGTCAGTATTTAACCCATCCTGTTTAGATTCACCAGTTGAAAATAAACCAGTTTTATTCTTCAACGGATATGGAACCTTCAGTATGAATTCAAAATAGTTTAATCCATAACCTAAACGGATCCCATACTTACCAGCACAAAACATTCCATCTTCACCAGCTGTTTGATCATAACTTATACTCATTGGCATACCTCTGACATTTTCGCCATTAACTTTCAATTCAGAAATGTATTTTTCATCAACGATTTTATTTTGTAAGTGAACAATGCAAGCAATTTCATGACCGATAACTGCAGATCCTGGTAATTGCAAAACATAAGTTGATCCACCAATTGTACTATTTCCAGCAGGTTCTATAATTATGTTTTCAAATATAGCTGATGATTGTCCATTTAAATTGTTACTATCAGAATTTGAATTTGAATTTGTATTATTATTATTAGTATTAGTTAAATTATTTTTCGAAATTGCAATAGATTTTAAATTATTAGCAAAATTATTCAAATTAACTGTTGAACAAATAGTAAATCTTTTAATAAAAGCGGTAATATCATCAATTTCTTCAATTTTTGCAGCTTTTTCAATATCATGTTTACGAATAATTGAAGGTGTATCAACTAGTTTTACTGAATCATCAATTAAGATTTTACCATCATTATTATTTTCATCATTTGCTTCACCATTATTCTCATTATTTTTTTCATTTTCATCTTTAATTTTATCATCACCTTGTTCATTGTCATTTTCATTATCTTTATCATTTGATTTGTTTTTCAAATTTTCATTTGATCTACCTTTAGCAGCTGCAATTGCAGCAATACGCCTCTTTTCAATAACTTGAGAACCAAATTTTTCCAGACGTTTTTCAAAAGCTTTTGATAAACCAACAGCAGCCTTATAATAAGGACCATCACCAAATACATCTAATGCATTATCAAAAATCAAATTAATATCATTAACAAATTTTTTGTATCCAATTGAACCTTTTGAATAACTTCCTTTATCTAACCTTTCACCAACAATATTGAAACACATTGGTTCGGTCACGATATCATAATAATCTTCAGTATTTGGATCATCCCTATCAGGCAATTCTAATAATGCACGGGATAAAGGAATTGAATTTTTATGATGTGAAATTTTATAACTTAATAAATGTCTAAATATTTTAACCAGATCAGGAGTATAATCTTCATCTGAATCATCATAATTTTCAATATCTATGTCTGCATATTCATCATCTAAAATTTTTTCATTCCCATTTCCATTTTCACCAATATCATTATGTGCATCAAGATTATCTATTACACCTTCATTATCATCATATTCACTTTTATCAATAATAGAATCATTATTAATATTTTCAATCAGAGGTAATTCCTCTTTTACATCAATAGGAGTTTGCTCAATTTTCTTTTCAGCAGATTTTCTATTATTTCTAGTATTTTTTCTACCCTTTACTTGTAATGATTCATTATTATTTAAATCATTATCAACTACAGTAGTTGAAGATTTTTTAGCAGAAGATTTTTTAGATTTTTTAGTATTTGTAGATTTAATTGAATCAATATATTTTTCATATTCATCAATTTTTGAAATGACAAAATTTGTTATCGCATTTGCATCCTTAACTATTAAACTATCTGGATCATTATAAGTTGATGCATTTTCAGTCATTTGTGTCCACATTTTTTTAAATTCATCTAATGAAACGCCATTACCATCAATTGAATCCTTTGAGTCTTTATTCATACCACGACGTTTTGTAATTGTAGCCTGACGAATTTCATTAATTGAAATTGGATTCTTAATTAAATCATAGTAATCAGCATAAATCTTTTTTGGTGGTAACTTAATAAATGGACCTGAAATGACATCACCAGTTTCTTCATCTTTAAAATTGATTGCATCATTAATTGTTGCACTATAAAAATCCGTTAATGAATTATATTGAATAGGTTTAGAAGTAATTGCAGCTGTATCATTATTAGAATCTGTATCATGAACTGTATTATTATCTGAATCAGCAGTTTGAGAGGATTCTAATGACTTTTGTTTCTTTTTCAATGATCCCAAATTCAACGTAATTTTTCTCTTTGGTGGCATGATTTAGAATATGTAAATAATGGCTATCGAATATATTATCTATAATAATAATAACATTATACACAAAAAGCTAAACAAAAAAAAACCAATAAAATTCAACTCAAAAGAGGCAAAAAACACAAAAAACAAATAAATAACAAAAAAATAACAAAAAAATCAAAAAATCAAAAAAATTTAAACATCTGTACACCAACAGGTTTTAGTTTTTTTTCAAAGCGGGGATTTTTTTCCTTTTTTTTTTTCTTCTCTCTTTTTTTTTTTTTGTGAGGAAAAACACAACAAATGTTTTAATTACATGTAACCATTTTGTCTCTAATATTATCTTGGTACTTTGAATCTAGCCATTATATTCCTATTGGTTTAGTTATTTATTATTTATTGACAACACATAGATATATATATATAATGGCCAAGTACGAACTTATTGATCAAGATCCAACATTTTCAAGAGTTGTAAGTTATTTCCGTGCAACTGATTATTTAACATGGTTAGGTGCAACAGTTGCTGGTCCACTATCACTTATTTTACTTGAAAAATATGAACCAGTTTCAGGACGTCAGTTTAAAATGCCAAAACCAATGTTCTTACGTGCAGGTGGATTGATTGGTTTCACAACTGGTTTTTTCCTTGCTTATAATCAATCAACAAAGAGATTTTGGGGTGTTTCAGAAAATTCCAAAGAAGTTGCAAAAGATAGATATGAAATTAAATCTTTACTTTCAAAGGGTAAAAACCCATACGGTTGTGACGAATCTACATTAACTCCTTATATGCAAGATTTATCTGCAAGATATTCAAAAAATTCACAATTATTAATTGGCATTTTACCTTGGTTTAATTTTGTTTCACATCCATACCATGGTATCGATTTAAAGAAATATTATGAAGTTAGAGAAGGTGAAGAAAAATGGAATTTTGATTTAGTTCCATTGGATCAAATTAAAGGTTTACCATAATTCATCTTATATTATTTTTACTTTATCTCGATGTTATATTTCTTAAATTCATTTTATTCATTATTTATTATTATATACTTTGACTATAATTGTTTAGTTTATAATTAATTTATTTATTTATTTATTTATTTATTTACCCATTTTCTCTTCTTTACTTACCGGCAATTTTTTGCACATATTTTTTAAAGCTAACACCACCAGGTGGGTTTATATTATCATTATTGTAATATGTATCCCAAACAATATTCCATTGATTGTTAAATCTATACATATTCCATGTTCTATCAGATAATGAATCCTTATTCCATTCATTAATTGCCCTTTCAATAATTAGATATCTATAATAATTTATATTGAATTTGACAATAGTGCTTTTATTTAATTCAACATCTAAATTTTCATATCCAGATTCTGCATTCCTTAAAAATCTCAACATTTCAACCAAATTGAAATTAAAATATGAATTATCTACATTATTGACTAATTCAATTATTTTATTTAATATAAATGATTTTCTAAATTCACAATCAATAAAGAATGAACATGAATTTGATGTTATTAATCCAATTAATAAATTCCAATCATTTTCATCAATCTTAAAACTTCCAATTTCACCTTTTTGATAATATAATAGCAAATCACATATTTGATTCAATCTCCCAAATTTATCTAATTTATATGGATTCATAAAGTATAATAGACATAATAAATAATGTGTATTTTGATCATATTTAAGTAATTTGAATTTTTCATTTATTGATTGATCATCACAATATATTTCATTAATTGAACACTTGATTATATCATTTATAATTAAAACTTTCTTTAAGTTATCATTATGATCTAAAACAGCTAAATCATTAATATTACTTTTAAATGATTCTAAAATTTCAAATTTAATATTTTGATTTTTCAATGTAAGTTCAAAATCAGGTATATTGACCAAATCAGAAGCAAATTTTGGTATATCATTAAGATTGTTAGGAACAGCTGGTATTTGTTGTTGTTCATTCTTATAATTCAATAATGTATTTATTCGATATTCATTTAATCCGAGTGTAAAATATATCTGATATGATTTTATAAGGTTTAAAACAACACCACGTAGCTCACCATCTTTATTATCAGCATCATTAATTGAAACTATTGAAGTATTTGGTTTAACCAATGATAGTTTATACTTCACATAATCTATGAAAAAGTTTTTCCCCTTTAAAATATTCTCAAAATGATCATTTTTTCCTGTTGGTATAATATTTCGCAAGAGTTGTCTAGGATTGTACATTTTAAAAGTGTAAGTTAATTTTGTTGAGATTATTTATGTTATATAAATAAATAAAAGTTCTAATATACAAAGTAAGATCTATAAAAAGATAGTTTGAAAAATGTGACAAATTTTGTGATTTTTTTTTCTCCTCTTGCTGCTGTGTGATGTGTGTTTGTCTGTATGAACACACGTTCACAACAATGGATAATAATGCTGATAAATTGAAATTTTACTCCTTAACGAGCTTCAAATTGCACCATTCTCTTTGTTCTTGCCTTATAAAGAACTCTATGACCACATTCTTTACATCTAACTGGTTCCTTTGGTGATAATGTGAAATTAACTGCACATTGAGCACACACGTATTTGACACCGTAGTTTTTAATTGCTTGGATACCACTTGCGGCATTACCCAAGTTAGCTGCAGTTGGTGGAACAAACCCTTCTCTAGACATTCTTGTTATAAGCTTATTTGTTTGGAGGAAACAACGTAGATTAATTAGTATAAATATAAACAAAGAAATGAAATTCTTCAAAGAAATCGAAAAAAGTCTAAAAAAAAAAAGGAAAAAAAAAATTTTTTTTGCCGTCCAAAAAAAAAAAAAAAAAAAAAAAAAAAAAAAAAAAAACCTTAACAAATTACGTCAGCAGCGTCGAATTTCGTCTTTACCGGATTTTCTCCAAATTTATTTCAAAGAGTATGTTCATTACCCTATTTGTATCTGAAACTATTGTGATCCCCTATGGTTAAACATTTTTCGTTAAAAATTATCATTTGGTGATTTACTTTACTATATTTATTTACATTTCATTTTTTATTTGGGTTGATTACAAGCGAATCCTGGTCATAATCATCATAATAATAGATCGATATCTTTAATTTACATTGGAAAAACTATGGAAAATTCAATTAATCAAATTATATCATGCTAATATCTTTTAATTCAACTTGTAAATATAAAGATTCATTGTTGAATAGTTTTTTAAAAACAAATAGGAGATATTTATTTAGTCGTAGTCGTTTTCAACCTTCACCTAAGACAAATACTACAACAAATTTTTCACCGACTCCAACGATATCATCATTACATTCATCCTCATCCTCATCAACGGCATCATTATCAATATCATCATCAAATTCCGCTTTAGATTCAGCATTATGTCAACTACAAAATTCAATAATTTCTAAAATACAAATTTTGTCTGTTGATAAATTAAAGGTGAAAAATCAAGACTTGAATTTAATTAATGAAAAATCTACCACTAAGCCGAAATTATCACAAATAGACCAGCACATATTGTCAATTTCTAAAATTTTGACAACATCTTCAAATCATCAGAATAATGATTATTTTAAACAAAAAATACTTAATTTTAAATTTGACAAAATAAATGATGATAAATTATATCGATATAAATATAACCTTATTAATGATCATAACTCAATAGTTGAACTTCATCACTTGACAGAATTTGTTGATCGTTTAACTTCTCATAATTATTTAAATTCTAATGAACAAATCAAACATTTCTTGAAATATAGAATTTTATTCGATAATGAGATGCGTTTATTATTGAAGAAGAATAAATCTTTAGCTTATTCAATGATCAAATTCTTCACAAAAAATCCTAAAAATTCAGATACACAAATGATTTATAAAATCATCGATTCAATAGATGGTTGGGATACTCATTCTTTGAATATTTTATTGAAAAATTCTAACAAATTGATTTCAAGTACACATTATAAACTGAAAACTATTGATAGTATTTTGGACAAATTTCTATTTTTAAATTTAAAATTAAATATAACTTCAATTTATTTAATTTACATGTATATACATAAAACTACATTGGATTCATATAATTGTACAAATCTAAAATACTTCTTGCAAGATTTATTCTTTCAACAGGGCTTAACGCATAAAACTCAATTCACATCTTTATTATTTGATGATTTAAAAAATTCATATTTCTTACTCAATAAACTGAAAACGAATAATATAAATTCAAAAAATGATCAGATAATTGATTATATTAAAAAAGATTCAATTAAATCAATTAGTTTATTATCTAAAACAAAATTTTTTGATTTTCTTGATATAAATATTAAAAATTATTCGATAAAATCAATCAGAAAAGCTTATTTATATACAAAATTTAAAGATATAAATTCATTTGATTCATTAATATCATCTCATTTGATTGACTCAAATTGGAAGAAAGCATGGGATATAGCAACATCTCCACAAAAAGTATTATTTGATAATCGCCACAATAAAGTCAGCTATAATTGGAAATCAAAACTTTTACATGATAATTCACCATCTAAATATTCAAATTTTGGTGAAATTTTTAATTACAATCATAATTGCATAACCGAATTACTCAATAATAGATTTGGTTATAAATTATGTAATTATTTATCTTTAAATTGTAATTGGCAATTGTTTCTACGTTCAATTAACACATTGGATAATAATAATAATAATAATAACGACAAAAATTTGAATTGGAATATTTTCAATTCTGCATTGAAGATGCTTGTAAATACAAATTTTGATAAAAATCATTTAGATCCATTGACACATTTAATTTTAATTAAATTTCTTATTAATAAAGCATTACAATCAGATCTTGGACCGTATAAAAGATGGGATGTCTTATTTAGAAATTTACAATTAAAAACTGATCAAATTCACAAAACTGATTTTTCAAATATTATATTAAATCTTGAAAATAAAGAAACTGTTAAAGTTGGTAATGTTCATCGTTGGATGGAAAAAATACGTTGGGTGAGGGCCCTTCGTGAGAACAGCGGTAAGTTTAAACTTTTTGATTCTTATTTTGTACATAGTAATAATCATTTGAATAATGATTATGATAGAGGAATTGTTTTTAAAGAAAATTCTCAAAATTCTCAAAATTTAACCACAAATTTGAAAAACTCAGAAAACATGATGTCATTCAAAATGATTTCTCCTGATTTATCAATCATAACTCCGTTTGAATCAATTATTTTCGAGCATTTATCAAATCTAGAAATTCTGGACACAGAGTTTAAAGTCATGAACGAATATAAAACTTATTCTCGATTTTGGAATTCCAAAAATATAAATCATAAAGATGTATTGACTCAATATCATTTAGGATTTATAAATAAAAGTTATAAATTTGATAAGATTAAATGGGAAAAAATTAAATGTAAGGATGATTTGAAAATAAGTGAAGAAATTTCAGACTTGAAATTACATGATATCAAATCTGAAAAAATTTCCAAAATTAATGATACCATTCATGAAAATCTGACTAATTTGTTGAATAATTCTGAGGAATACGTTGCAATGGAAATTTTACATTGCAAAAATGAAAAAAAAGCAGTCAAAATTGATACAATAAATAATTCTCTTAATCTCTTGCCTAATGATTGGATGTATATGGTCATTGACAAATGTTTGAGTGATTGGATAGTTGATCAGATTATCAAAAAGTGAAATTCTTTATAACGTTTTTAAAGATTTTTATTTATTTAAATAGAATACATAGACTTTTGTAAATAGATATAGACTAATGCGGGATTTATTTATTTTTCTAAAAGAGATTATTTGAAAATTATTTTATATTAACATAAGACTAAAATGTGTTAAAAAAATTTATATATTGTATAAAAAAAACCAAAAGTTGTGTATAAATGCTGTGTAATAATAAAACGAAGAAAAAAAAAAAAATAAGTAAATGATAAATAGTAGTGAATTAATGTGTTAAAATTAGATAGTGTTTGAATAATTTAAGCTTTCTTTTGAGTACCGATATTGTTATCACCGGCTTTCTTTTCAAAAATGGTTTTATCCTTTTCGTGTCTTACCTTTGGAATTAAAGACGCTGGATTTAATAATTTGGTGATATAACCAAATGGATTCTTACCAATGACTCTGAAGTAATAATAACCAACTAACATAAAACCGGTGTTTGCAATAATATAAATCCATGCAATACCAAAATCTCTCCAATGTTGATCCCATTTAATACCGTATTGAGTAACAACTTGTTCTTGCATTGTGTATGGACAATATTGACAACTAGAATCTGAATCTGGATTTCTTAAGTAACCACCATTCTTTTCAATATAATCATCAAAATATGCACCACAGGTTTGTCCTTCTGGTGGATCAACAATACTCAATTCACTGTAAGCACAAACTAATTTTCTGTTATGTAAAATTGGACCAACGAATGCTTGGACAAAATATGTAAATGGGGAACAAACATACATAAATGACCAGAATCTTGGGGAGTATCTCTTTGGATTCAAAATACCACAGAATAACAACATCGCAGCAAATAAATTGGAGTTGATCATAGATGCAGAAGGAACATCTGGAGAGAAATACAAAATTGCCAAACCATAAGTACAATAGTACATTGGGAAAATTAAAACATTAATGAAGAAGAAGAAACCGGCTTTATTTGCATCACCTGAAAATCTTGGTGGCCAATAGTAACAAACATAAATCAAAAACTGACAAAGTGTGGACCAGAAAATTTCAAGAATTGTATGACATAAAAGTAAACAAGACCAATGGAATGTATTTGATAAAGCTTCTCTGACTTCGAAAAGTTCTCTAGTATCATAGGCGAAAACATGGGATTGATTAATCATAGCAACAGAAATTAATAATAACATGAAAACAGAAGAGAAAGCACCTTGAGCACCACCAATGGTGTGATCAAAACCAACATAAGAAAGACCAACGAACAAAGCACAAGAAACACATTCCAAGAACTTAGCTCTAATATAAACTGGGGATCTCCAAAATTGAGTATAAGTTCTCTTTAAAACGAACCAAAATTGTTTATCATAACTAGTAGCATATTTAGCAGTTAAATCACCAGCAGATGTATTTTCTGGTCTCTTTGGTAATTCAGCATGTAAGTATTCAATATCTTTAGTAACCTGAGCACATTCTTCAGAGTTATTCCAAAGCTCGGACCAATCTTGAGCTGCAGATGCAGTTGCACCGGCACCAATACAATTCAAAATATATTCAGCTGGATTCTCAGAAGCACCACATTTAACACCAGAGTTTCTTTCAAAATATTTTAATAAAGTTGTTGAATTTTCACCAATATCACCAAAATAGACAGTTTTACCACCTTTTTTCAATAGAAGTAATCTATCAAAAACTTCAAACAATGTAGCTGATGGTTGATGAATAGTACATAAAATAGCTTGACCAGAATCTGCAAGTGCTCTTAAGAATTGAACAATAGACCATGATGATTCAGAATCTAAACCAGACGTTGGTTCATCCAAGAATAACAATAATGATGGTTTTGCAACTAATTCAGTAGCAATTGATAATTTCTTTCTTTGTTCAACATTCAAACCTCTACCAATTTTACCAACCATTGCTTCAGCATATTTATCCATACCTAAACAATTAATAATCTTTTCAACATATTCATATTTTTCAGATTGTGGAGTTTCCTTTGGTTGTCTTAAATCAGCAGCAAATCTTAATGATTCTCTAACAGAATATTCAGCCATATGTAAATCTTGTTGTTGGACATAACCTGTTCTTCTCTTGAATGAAGAATCTAATGGTCTACCATTAACTAACATATCACCAGTAATAGTACCAAATGAGATTCTTTGAGCTAAAACATTTAATAAAGTAGTCTTACCGGCACCAGATTCACCCATTAAAGCTGTCATAGTACCCGGTTTAACATAACCTTGAATACTACATAACAATTGTCTTGTTGCACCATCATAAGGAATAATATAATCTAAAGTTTTCCAAGAGAAAATATCTGCTTCTGCAATAATTTTATCTAAATCTGCATTAGGACCATTCAAAGCAAGCATCATTTCATCTCTTGTTGCAACTTTACCATCCCAATCTTCACCATTAGATGTATCAGGTAAGCAACCTCTCTTGAATAAAAGTAAATCACCACCACCTTCAACATTCTTAATATATTCAGACATGAAAACGTTTAAACCAATAAAACCTACAGTCCAACAAAGATTGACACCCCAATATTTCCAAACATTATGCCATTTAATATCAAATCCTTTATAAATGTAATCATCACCAAGAACCCAACTACGACCTGCAACAGAACCTGCAATATTACAAATTTGGTTAGCAATAGAAACATTTTCATAACCAGGACCAGAAGGAATAAATGCATCACACTCCATATGTTTTTTATGGAATTCATTACCCATTAAAGAATAGTAACAATAGAACATTGGATTTAAATAATGAATCCATTTAATCCAATGATGCATTTGAGTTAATGGTAAGACAAAACCGGCATAAACACACATCATTAAAACCCATAAACCACCAATAGCATGTGCAGTTGTACCATCTTTAGTTAAGGTAGCAACACACTTGAAAGTAAATGACATACATTGTTGAATGGTTAATAAAAATAACAAATACATAAAAAAACCACCAGCATTGTGCTTTAAATCTGGCATCCAATATGTAGTCAATGCTAAAATAATAACCGCAATTAATTTTGTTGGGAATTCGGTAATAATTTCTTGTAAGGCTTCAGCAGATAAATGATACATTGAGTAAGATTTTTGTTTAACTAAAATATTTCTTGTAGAGAAAGAATTAGCAATTTCAGCCAATGAAGTAACAGAACAGAAAAGCAAAACATAGAATAAAATACCACCACGAGAATAGGCACCATTAGTAGATTTTGGAATATGATAATACATGGAACCGACGACAAAACCTTTAGTAACGAAAGATGAAATATAAACAATAGTATAAGTAATGTTACCCTTAGTTCTTTGGAAACCTCTTAACATTAAATAATATAATTGAGCCCAATAGGTAACCATAAATTGAGAACTTTGTCTATTACCTCTTTGTTTTCTTTGATGATTAACTAAATCAAGTCTTTGTCTAGTTTCATCACCATTATGAGTTGAGTTGAATTCATCCATTTCAGTCAATAAACGAGCATATTCTGGAGAGTTAACCCAATATTCTGCAAATTCTTCAGAACTTTCAGGAACTTTACCTTCAAATCCAGGTTGAACTTGTCTTGAAGATGGAGAAGTAACAGCAGTTAAGAATTCTGGTGCAGTCATTCTACTTGGTTTAAAATAACCCATTTTTTCGAAATAACTAACACCTTCCTCAGCTGGACCCCAGAAAATTTGTTGACCTTTATAAAGAACAGCAACTTTATCGAATAATTCATAAATATTTTGACCTGCTTGATAAATAGCAACAAAAGCGGAACAACCTAACATATTAGTTGCAGTTCTTAAACATTGAGTAAATTCTAAAGCAGTTGAAGCATCTAAACCTCTAGTTGCATTATCAAAACAATAAACTGAAGCATTTAAAGCTAAAGCTTCAACAATTGAAACTCTCTTTCTTTCACCACCAGAAACACCTCTGACAAAATCATTACCAACTCTTGTTGCATATGTATGAGTTAAACCAAAAACGGTACACCATAACTATTAAGAAAAGTAAAAAAAAAGAAAAGGATTAAAATAAAATAAAATAAATGTTAGTATTTGGTTTCTGAGTGAATTGGAAAATAAAAATATAAATTTGATGTGTAACATACTCTTAACATATTATCAACATATTCTTCTCTTGACATATTGTCAACTCTTTTTTCAGGAGTTTTACATCTTAAAGCCAATTGAATTGTTTCTTTAACAGTAATATAAGGGAAATGGAAATCTAATTCAGGATTGTAAACAACATAACCTTTATATTTTTTCATCATTTCTTCTTGGTCTAAACCATCATAAGAAAAAGAACCTTCAACTTTAGTAAAATTTTCAATTTCACCAGCAACTGTTTTTAATAAAGAAGAACAACCAGCACCAGGTTTACCTAAACATAAAACCATTTCACCAGGTTCTAAAACACCAATAAAATTTTGAATAATTTTTCTTTGTTTACGATTATCCTTTTGAAACATTTTCCAAAATTGAAGATAATGAAGTGACATTTCAGTAACTGAAGGACCATGAGCTGCAGAAGCATCAATACCCCAACATGTAACATCTCTGAAAGCAACACCAGAATTTGCAGATTCAATACCTTGTTCATTAGAACGATCACGTAAATATTTTAAAAGTAATTCTAAATCAAAATTTTCTTTGTTAATTTCAAAATGATCCATATCCTTTTTAGTTTTTGTAGATAAAACTCTCGCAAGAGATTCAATACGTTCAACACCTTGAGGTGTAGATAAAATACGAGAGATATGCTGAGATAAATTTTCAGCATTACCTTGACTTTCCGGATCTTGTAATGGGTTAAACTTTTGAACATCATGAACATCAGAGTCGATACTATCTGTATCACTACTGTGACCTTCATTACCTGCTTTCTCCATTGTTGATAAATATAATTTTTTGCTTTTTTTTGCTTTTTTTTTTATTAAAATTTATAAATTAAGCTTTATTAGTTAGATTTATTATAGGAAGAAAAAAAAAACAATAAAAATAAATGAAGAGAAAAATGACTAATTGAAATTCTCAGTTAAATGGTATCACAAAGTAATCAATCAATTTAAAGTACTGAAAGTAACAAGAAAATTTAATAAGAAAATTTAATAAGAAAATTAAAAAAGTAAAAAGAAAAAAAAAATAAGGAAGGAAAGAGAAAAGACTATAGTAATAGAAATAAAAGAAGATAAACAAATATTTAAATCAAGATCAATCAAAAGAAGGATATCAAGGATTATTTAAATGATACAAAAAAAATCGATTTCTACTAATTATCAATAAATAAAAAAAAGGAGCAAAATTAGGTAAAAACAAAACAAAGAAATTGTTATATTTTTTAAGAGCCCTCGGTATGAGTGAATTTAGTATATGATAAATGACGATTACAAAACCAAAAATTAGAATTATTAAATTTATTTACATAGCCACATGAATAAAAGGAGAGCAAAATTTTAGTGAATCAAGTAAAAAAAAAAATTATAATAGATCAAAGTAGAAAATTGTATACATTAAAATAACGCGCTGAATAGATTAAATAAATTGTTTGTTGTTATTATTATTATTAATATTATTATTATTATTATTATTATTATTGAGTAAAATAGGCTAGGTCATCGGGAAATTAAATTTACGCGCAATAATTATTTTTCTTTCTTGATCAACTCCGAAAGAGCCTATATTAATCATAATTTAAATGATAATAATCAATGTATTAACTAATTCTCTCTTTAATTGTTATTGATAATACTACCAATAATTAATTAATTAATTAATTTTATATTTCATATCAAATCATTTTTTGCAGAAAAAAAAATTAAAGAACAAATTATATAAATACAAAAAAAATATATGATGTATTACGTAACGTGTCCTAAAAAAGATTCGGCTATTCGGTAAACAACAACAAAAAAAAAAAAAAAAAAAAAAAAAAAAGGAGCAAATTCACTTCCCGCGTTAAGAAAGAGAGACAATAATTAGCCTATTTAACAACAATATTCCGTTCTGCACGTGATTTCCCGTTTTCTGTTTGCCTATTTTTTCATTCATTTACTCACTTGCTTACTTACTTTTTTATTTAATGATCGATTGATTGATTGATTGATTTATCATTTTGCCTTTATTTAAATTTCCAAATTTTTAAATCTTTTTACTCATTCACAATTTCAGCCCTAAAATCACTTACACCAACTGTATCATTAATAGTGACAATACGGATATTTTTGTATAGGAGTCTTATCTATGTCAGATGCATACATATTCACTCATCTTTAATTTATTAAATCATAGATTAATAATTTCATTATATCCCATCAAACTTTCAATTGAATTTTTCCCAATAAAAGAAAAAAAAAAAATATACATGTATTCGTAACCACAAGTAGCAAATTATTAAATAAACTTTTGTCAACAGCACTCAAATCCTTGAAATTTCTTTTTATTTTCTTTTTCACTAAAAAATTTACATTTATCAATTATAATCTCAAAAAATTTACTATAAATGGTTATCTTTTTATCAAAAAGTAATACTTTTTTTAACAGATTGAGTAAAAAAAATTTGCAGCACGCTAAAATTTCTTTTGCTATAATGTTCTGGTGTAGTCTATACCTTTGACGACAATATTTAAAAGAAATTATTCGTTATTGGATTTATATTTTTTATATTGTTGCTATGGTGCAAGAATGAAAGTAAAAATAAAAATGTGAAAAAAGATCCACCATATAGGTTATTCTGCTTTTCTTAATTTTTTTTGTTAATATCTTTTATAATCATGAAAATAATTAATAATTAATTCCGAAGCGATTGATATTGAAAAAAAAATTTCACCTCAAATACTTTTAATTGCTTAGAAAAAATAAATGTGAAACGAAAAATAGGCTGACACTAAATTTATTGCCGGCTCACTAGAGTGTAATTTATCAAATATTGGGAATTATACTGAAGTAAAAAAAAAATTAAATAAAAATCGAATATTATGCGTATAAACTCAACAATTACTGAATGAATTAAATGATTCCAAATAAAAACAAAATACTGGTGTCAAATTCAAACATAAGTGTATCTAAAAAGAAAGAATAACGATAAGATTAATCAATAGACGAAATCCGCAAATAGAAAAAAAGTCCGAGGAGATAATTTTCTGATTATGTAAATGTTTCCAAATATAAAAAAATCCAATGCTTACATGCGACGCGTAAAAAAACCTGAGAAAAAAAAAAGAAAAAAAAAAACAACGCGAAAACTCCATTTATTTATTTTAAGCCTCGTAAGAGAGAGAAAAAATTTCTTTTAATAAGCAACCCCTGAAAATGTCTACATTCTTTGCTATTTATTAAGTAAAAAAATATTTAATTATAGAAGTGTCAAATTTATTGTATCCATAAATAGATATTTAGTTGACTCAATAGAAAACGTTAATTATTTTGGTCTATACATTGTACCGAAAAATTTTTTTTCTTCTTCTTCTTATTGGGTGTGCCCAATTAGGCAATTAGTATACCCAATTGGGTAATCTAATGAAAGATCGAGACAGAAAAGGAAAAGAAAAAAAAAAGAAAAGAAAAAACCAGTTGAACCAATTTTTTTATATTTAAAAATGTTTATTTTGTTACAAAAGTATAGATGAAATTTACTAGGAATGTAATATTTTTTGTAAATAATATCAAATAATGTCATTTAGGTGAAATTTTTGAAGTTTTTATAAGTATTGATTTTTTCATTTCATTTTCCGTTATTTAATCGTTTTTTTTTTTTTTTTATTTTTTTGGTTTTTTTATGAGATACTTAAAATAATTAATGGATTTGTAATAATGAAAATTAATAATTGATTAAACTAAATATATATCTACATGTCTATTAATTTTTAATAAGTTTTTTAATTTACGTTTTAATATCCGTATATTGTAATATATCAGTTTTTTTTTTCTTTTTCATTCCTTATTTTGGATTTGGTCTTTCTTTTACATTTAAACTTTTTAACTTTTTTTGTTTTTCTTTTTTCTTTCAGAATATTAAATTAATCATTAAAAATAAAAATAAAATAATAATTTATTCTATTTGAATTTAAAAAGAAACGAAAAAAAATATTAATAACATCTAAATGTTGAATTACTAAATATTCATCTTAATAACCGAATAACTCGCGATTTTTTTTGTCCATTTTTTTTTTCTCTTTATTATGGTCTAATATTCTAGTCTCGAGTCTCTCTTCTTGTTAGAGAGGTTGTTAGATTTGCTTCAGAAATTTATTTAAAACATTTGATTTGATTTGATGATTTTCCTCTTTTTTTTCTTTGTTCTTTTGCTTTATTTTATTCAATTTGATTTTTTTAATTTTTTGTTTATTATAAAAATCACTTTTTAACTTTAATAAATAGTTAGGACTTTATAATTATTAGTTTTATTAATTAATAGTGAAAAAAAAATAAGGTTTTTATTTATTATATTCTTTCCTTTCCATCAACAAATTTATCTCTTCAACTACTGATTTTATTTCATTCTGAAAAAAAAAAAGGAAAAAGAAAGATATATAACCTTTATTGCTTCATCTTCAGACTTACTTATAATCTAAATCAAAAAGTAGAAAATTTTTTTTCTAATTTTTACTTGTTGTATCAAAACAATTTTCATTTCTATTAATTACTGTTGTTTTATTCATTTTTTATTTTGTTTCATCACATTAACATCCACATTGAAGTACCATTAGATTAATTCTTTTTTTCTTCATACACTTTTTGTTTTTCTGCATGTTATAATTTGATTTTTTTTCCAATTATAACCAACAATAGATTTTTCCTCAGGTATAAAACTTCTTTTATTCATATTTACCTAAAAAAAAATCAAATAATTATTTCAAATTCATTCCATTCCTCTACTTTCTTTTGCCTGTCTTCTCATTTTTTGTTTAAATTCATAACTTGGCATTTGCTGTATCTTACATAGGATAATGATGTCTTCATCACCTCCACATAATGGTTCAAGCGGTTTTAATAATTCTATTCAGAATAATATGAATCAAAATCACATTTTAACATCTTCTCCTTCTAATAATGAAGGTTTAAATTTACAATTACAAAATTTAGAATCAATTATCGATACATCAATGCATTCCAATAATTATATACAGGGTGAAAATTATTTTATAACAAATACTTCAAATATCTCACAATCTGATAACTCACTAATATCTGAAAACGAAAAACAAAATATTCAAAATCGGACTCAAATTCAAGCTGAAAGTCAAGGTCAAAATACAAATCAACATCAATATCAACATCAACATCAAAATCAAAATCAAAATCAACGACTTGATCAGCGTCATATTAAATATAAAATTAGTAATCATGAACCACAAATTCCTCTGATTCATTCCGCTGATAATGATGTTAATATGACTCCGCAGTTTAATCAAGTTCATGATTCTATAAATGAATCTGATTTTGAAGATTTTGTTCCAATATCTTCAAATTTAGATCCTAATTTGCAATTTCCTTCTTCTTCTTATGCTCAATTAAATACTTCTAATACTCCATCATCATTTAATTCAAATTATTTTCCACAATCTGCATCAGGAAATTCGATTTCAAGTAACTTACATCAAACACCATTACAACATTCTAGAAAACTTTCATTATCAAGAACTTCTAATTTAATTGATACACCTTCACAAACACCTAGTAAAAGATCAAGTTTTGTTACACCCAAAATTTTAAAGCCTAATGGAATCCCTTATTCGCATAAAAGATCAAAATCTAAAATTACAATTGAGAAATCTCCAGCTACTGGTAATCCATTTTATAATCCACCATCATTTTTATCACCAAAGATAAATAAAAAATCACATAGGAAAAATATATCAATTTCAAATTCTATCTCATTATCTCATTTAGATTCAGATTTACAGGTACATAATAATATTACTCGTTCGGGATCTCTAACTGATACATTACTTAGAACCCCTGGTAATAATAGACTTGATAATGGTTATATTTTTGGAGGTGTAAATGATAACGATTATGAAGAGGATGAAGAGGATGATTATGATGAGGAGGAGGAAGATTCTCATGTTGATAATGGTGGACTTCACCAAACTCGTGATACGCATTATAAGGCTCCTAGAGCAGATGTTCATAATATTCCGAATAATTTACACAGGCGACATCTTGATATGATTCCTCAAAATGACATGTTATTAAATCATGACATTTTAGTTAAAAATGAATTTGGTGAACAATCGGGTAATAGTACACTCAATGATGGTAGTTTTATTATGCCTAAGGTGTTAATGAATAATAAATTTGGTGATAAACTACTACAATCATCAAATGACTTAAATCGTGTCTTGGCAAGTACTGACATGAAAAATAAAAATAGAAATGCACATGAAACTAAAAACGTAAATGAAAATATTGATAATGAAAAAAATGATGAACATAATTCATCTTCTTTATTAGATACGATTTCATCTGGAAATTACGTTAATCTTAATTACCTAAATGATATGTTTATTGTTGATCCATCGGCTGTGGAGTCGTTGCAACAAGATATTTTTTCATTTCCTTCTAATAATAAAGATATTTCGGAAAATTATTATGATACCCTAGATGAAACTATTACTCAAAGACAAAAATACCAATATCAAGACCAAGACCAAGACCAAGAATTAATAAGAAGGAGTCAAAACCAGCAATTTAATTCATCTCCACAATTATTAAAAGCAGTTTCAAATCCACAGACCAGAACAGCTTCTACATCTTTTGATTCCAAACTGCAAAGATCTAAATCTTCTTATAATTTGAGCAATATTGCAGCAGCTAGAGAAATTAAAAATACATTTTTGCAATCACCGAATGATATGAACGTAGATATTAATAATGGATATATAAACTCTGCAAATATCAGGGAATTTCAGACTAATCCTTTACATCAACACCTTCGAAATCCAAACCCCGATTCACATTCAAAATCTGTATCAGTGTCAGACTCTAACGCTTATCCTATTTATAATTCTGAAAATATATCTGAATCTGAACAACCAATACCTACACCGTCATCAAAACGAATTATTAGATCAACATCGCTTCAAGCAGTTGCTGAGAAAGGCCTTGCTCGTTCAAACTCATCGTTTTCCTCAATATCTACTCCTACTTCAAATGATACCTTAAAACTTTCACGCTCAACATCATCAAAGAAAATTTTAGCATCACCAACTACGAAAACCAGGTCAAAATCAAAACGTACATCGTTTGGATTAAGTGATATCAGACATCCAGAAAAATTAGATTTACCTCAACAATCTGCTAGATCAAAATCAAGGTCTAAAAAGACACCCAACGATGACAAAAAAATTCACGAATGTCCACTTTGTCATATGAAATTTCAGCGTCCAGAGCATGTCAAAAGGCATATGTTATCACATTCGTCAGAAAAACCATTTGAGTGTCCTGAAGCTGATTGTAATAAACGTTTTAATAGGAATGATAATTTGAAACAACACTTGAGAAACATCCATAAGAAACAAATTTAAGCATTCTTTTTCTGTTCTACTATTCTTTACTGATGTTTTTTCATCACAAAAGATTTTATTTAGAGGAATAATTGTGAGCTATTCTTCCATGTTTTTTTTTTCTCAAAAAAAAAAAAAAAAAAAAAAAAAAATATTGCATGTAAACTCATTAGAAAATTATATTACATTTATATAGGGAAATTATATATATATATATATAGTTTAGAATTCATAAATTTCATTAATAGATTTTTTAATAAAGGGATGCTTCCTTTGGAATTTTATATTATAAAACAAAAAGAAAAAGAAATTAAAAAAAGGACAATTTACAAAACATTTCTAATTTGTGCTTCCACGGGGACTTCACTTACTTGAACGCTGGCGACAACATTACTTTTATGGAAATCTTGACCTAATATAGCTGCACCAGCATAAAAAATGACATTGAAAGTATACAAAATTGCCAAAGTAAGCAAAGAAGTTGCCATGCATGTTAAACTCAACCATTGTAATACTGCCATTATTACATAGAATACAACACGCATCCAATTACTATCTAATTGTTGAATGAAAAGGATAAGTGAATCTGGGATACGGAATATCTTTAAAAGGAATGGAATTTCTACCAATGCAAGAACTGGAGCCTGTACAATCGCAATAATACCAAAGATAAAAACTAAGTTAACATGGAAAAGATTCGCAATTCCTAATGCAAGGGATAAAAAGATACATGAAATACCAATCCATTGGCCATAAAGACTGTAATAATAATAAATATATAAATAGTTGTCAGTATTTTGTTATATTATGAAAATTTTGATTAAAAGAAAAATACATACCTTAAATTTCTTGACTTCATGTCGGCCAAAAATCCCGTTATTTTAAAATAATCACCAATTGCCATTTTAGTTTATATGTGTATGTGTATGTGTATGTGTTTATATATACATATATAGTACTATATATAATAATATATATATACTTTCTTCTGATAAATATAAAGAATGTGTTGGTAGAAACAAAAAGAGAAAAGAGAAGACAACAAAAAAAATTAAATCAGCCGTTATCGCCATTGAATAAATGACCCTCGCATAATATGGGGGGAGCTACAACCTAAATGGAAATCTATTTACAAAATTGTATATAAACAAGGAATCATTTACTTGTAATATTTTACAGTATTGATATATTTGGTTCTACATCTTACGGGTTTTTTGTTAGATATAGGTATATAGTCAAATCTTTCTTTAGTTAAAAATTTCCGTTCTCTTTTTGCTACTACAAATTTAAAGTTGAGCCCAAAATTTAACAAACCAAATAAGGCATCGATCGACGCACACTGTTAGAAGAATTCGAAATTTAAACAATCTCACAGCTTGGATAACCTTTGATGAGCATTGAGATATATAGTTATAAGGTATTTTCTATTAGAACAACAAAAGGTCTTGTGTCTGAATAAACAATATAGTAATTTTTTGATTATTTTCTACAATATGGTGGAAGAATTTAAGGGATTGGATCAACCTCAAGAGACTGAAATAGATACGTCTAAAAATGACCACACATGTGCTAATTCTGGTGCAGAGCTTGCTTCTGATTCTGATTCTGATTCCGATTCCGATTCTGACTCATTAACAATGTCCCTGGAAAGAATCGGGGTCAATATACCATCTTTTATGATACCGAAATTGGATATACCTACACCGAGTTCTGTGTCTAAGAGAATAAATGATTATTTAGTACAATCTGTACATATGGAAAAATCTTCTAGTAGTAATATCAGTGAAATATTAGGATTACTGATTAATAAACGGACATCAGATTTAAAAAATTTATATTCGGAAGTTAGTGAATCTCTTACAGGTATACTTAACACAAATATAGATCATCCTGTTGAAGATTATATTGAACAACTACAAAATGAGGATTTACGAATGGTTTCAATTGATCAGGATTATAATGGTATTGACAAAGATAATGATCATAATATCAGAACAATATCTGGTGTGGATCCTGACGGTTTAAACGAGCTTAAAAAATATGAATCTTTAACATGCTTGACTTTTGAACAATTCCAAGACCAAAATTTTCTGAGACATAGAATCAGAAAGATATTGAACCTTGAAATTCCACCAATTATTCAGAGACTTTTAATTCAAAAATTGATGTCACGTTCATTTATTGAAAAGCAGAAACACATCAAATTACAAACAGGAAATAATGATATTTTATCGGAGAAAAAACAATATACGGATACCGAATATGATGAGAATGATAATACCAACAACGAAAATGATGACGAAGATGATGATACTGATGAAAACGATGAAATGGAAGATGATGAAGTATTTCTTACATTGAAAGATAAAGAACCAACATATTTCTCTATAGAGCAAGATATTCTAGGATGTGAACATTACCAACGAAATTGTAAGATTGAATGTTCCGCATGTCATAAGTGGTATACTTGTAGGTTTTGTCATGATTTAGCAAATCCATCACATCCGTTAGAGAGGGAAAAAATTAAACATATTTTATGTATGTATTGTTTTACTCCTCAACATCCTCAACAATATTGTATTGAATGTAACAAAGAGCTAAGCACTCATTACTGTTCCAAATGTAAACTATATGATAATGATCCAATGAAGAATATTTACCATTGTGATAAATGTGGTATTTGTAGATTAGGTATGGGATTAAATCAGGATTATTTCCATTGTGACTCCTGTAATGCATGTATATCCATTGATTTACAAAAGAATCACGTATGTATTGAAAATTCAACAAAATCAA
Source organism: Pichia sporocuriosa (assembly GCA_030574275.1). NCBI lineage: Eukaryota > Fungi > Ascomycota > Pichiomycetes > Pichiales > Pichiaceae > Pichia > Pichia sporocuriosa. Next base: position 39,874 of record JAJMES010000013.1, read on the forward strand.
ATTGTCCAATTTGTGATGAGTTTATGTTTAGTTCAAATGAAAAGGTTGTATTCATGAGTTGTGGTCACCCGATCCATGAGAAATGCTATGGTCAACATACAATACATTCTTATAAATGTCCGACTTGCTCTAAAACTGTGGTCAATATGGAATTGCAATTTAGAATGATAGATAATGAAATTAAACAGAGTAAAATGCCTGATGAAATGAGAAATTGGGTTACTGAAGTAAAATGTATTGATTGTGGAGGTATGAGCCGTGTTCCATTTCATTATTTAGGGCATAAATGTGATCATTGTCATAGTTATAATACTATGCAAATAAAATTAGTAAAAGGTCAAGAAGAGACTGATTCTGTTATCATGGATGAAAATACAGCTAATAAATTGTCTGCTGCAGAACAGTTGGTTACAGATTCTTTAAAACAAAATTTTGAATTTGCACAAGCTAAAGTAAGGTTGACTAACAAAGCTACTAGTAATGAAAAAAGGGTAATTCTCACCGATGATGATCAGTCTATTGATCACGATTATGTTGATAACTTTATTAAGGTTATAAATAATTTTGAAGCTTATTCGTCTATTGGTGATGCATTCAGGGATTGGATTAATATAACATTAAATAATATTAGTGATTCGGATTCAGATTCAGATTCTGGTTAATGTGACCATATTACAAATAGATAATTGTTATAATTAAATCTGCGCTAATGATTGATCGAAGTTATAAACATTTATAAAATTGCTTTACAAAAACAAATATGCATGGTTTTATTATCCAATTATGTGTTATGTCGAATTCTGGAACTTAATATGGGTATACTTAAAATTTTACTTCTTTTTCCATTATCAATTGAGTTGTTTTTAACTTCATTTCGTTCCACGTTTGATGTTGCACCACTAAAAATTATATTCGTAGGTGAAACAAGGTTTTCTTGCGATGTGTTATTAATGATATTTCCTAATTTGGTATCTAATTTTAAACGATCAACGTTTTTCAATTTGAGATCGTGCAACTTAGAAGATGCTTCTTCCACTTGTGACGGTAAAGTATATGATGTTGTGGTACGATAAATACCTTGCAAACTGTGTCTTGGTGTTGGAATAGAAGGTTTTATGCTAGATAATTCACTACTTTGCTGTATTAACGGAGAATTTTCCTCTTTTACCATTGAAACATCAGAAAGTTGAGAATTGGACCGGAATGTTCTCGTTGACAGTGATGACCTTTTGGATGCTGGTGATTCGTTATTCACTGAATAATTACTAATTGTTGCTCTCCTCGGAGACGTCATAACTTGACTTGTTCCATTATACGATGATTGAATGCTCAGTGGTGGTGGGTATCTTTTGCTAGTCATTGGCATATTTGATTCTTGCAATCCAGTGGTTGGCGATTTTTTCGATGTAAATGACACATTACTCGTCGAACACATAGGAGATGAATTTCTTGAATTTTTGGAAGATGGAGTGGTACCTATTGAGCGCTGGTCTTCATATGGATCAAATCTATCAATATATTCATCTGACAACATGGAAGATAATGAATATTTTCGTGGTTGAATAGAAGGTAAATTAATTCTAGTCTGATGGTTTGACAATGATGAAGAAGATAAAAAGGATACACTATTGGCACTATTTTGAGGTATCTTAACTGACGCATACTTAGTTTGTGGCATTTCTGGTATTGATATCGGATGAGTTGTTATTATATTTGAAATATTTGCTTTTAAAGATTTATATTCTTGTAAGATATCTGTATTAAATGCAACATCCGATGGTTTCCAACCTACATTGTTATAAAGTTCATCATCTGCATTATATTTTATAAGAATTTCTAAGCATTTTATATTGGAATATTGAAAAGCTTTATGTAATGGAGTATCACCATCGTTATCTTGTAAGTTTGGATAAGCACCATTTTCAAGTAAAATAGATAAGCAGTTTGAAAAACCTTTTACACAACAGATATGAGAGGGAGTAAATCCATTAATATCACGTTGATCTAAACAAACATTAAAATATGACAGAAGCAAATTTAAAGTAGCAGCTGCATCTCCTATACAAGCAACATGCAAAACCGTCTGCTTATCAAAATTTAATTTAATTTCATCTTCATCATTTATTTGATTATATACAGAACTATTGGGATCTTTTAGACGTGATAAAAAATTTGTATCTGCAGTTTCGGGTATTACGGTCAAAAATCGTGCATGAATATTTTGCAATAATAGTTCAGATATTTGATAGTTATTATGATAGGCAGCATAGTGTAAATTTGACCATCCATTTGCAGGATCTATATTATCCAACAAATCGGGAAATCTCTTCAATAACCTAGACACAATAAAATAGTTGTCTTCCTTAATTGCATTACGAAGACGAATGCTGGGATCTGTCATAGTGTTTTTAGTAAACTATTGTGATTGGGTTTTCTTTGCCTAATATACCGTTTTTAGTCGAACTAACTGAAATGCATGCAATATCAAATTCCCAATAAGTTACTCTAATTATTATAATTATATTCTGCATAGATCATAAATCTATCAACTTCCTATATGACCCGCCTATCACCCCCTCACCTGAAGTTCGTGTTTTCCTCCCTAAAAGGGAATAATAGGAGGGACTTCCCGTCAATCTCGATTACGCGCATGGCCTCCTTCCAGTTTTTGTTTCGATTACCTATGACGTATTATTTATATCCCGTTATACAAAAAAAAAAATGTTATTTGAACAAAATCAAAATAGAAATATATATGGGTAAACTTCAAAAACTATAAAAATAAAACATAATTCAAAATAAGATATATATAAGTTTATGATAAATAGAATCTACTTGAATTTTTAATAATCTTGGCGATAGCAAGACCTTTTTCTTCTTCAGCTTTTCTCGTTATCACTTGTAAACATACTGGCATGCCACCAAATGTCTGAGGATTATATTGATCTCTAATAGCTTTCTCTAATTCTGATCTCGCTTCCCTTTCTTCCAATACATCAATAGATGCATCGACTTTACCCAAAGGTAAAACCACACTTGAACAATCACATAAGTTACAAACACCAGTATAATCCAAACAAACACTTCCATATGGGACAACTGATGTTGATGCCATAACCGGTGCAACAATTGCATCTAGTTTATTCTCTTTCCAAAATTTCAAATAAGATTGTTTAATTTCATAAACTTCTTGAGCGAGATCCCACCATTGATTAACTTGTATTGGTTCTTTTGCAGATTTTGTTTCAACCAAATAATCTAATAATTTATGAATTGGCTCTCCGGATTTTTTGCACTCATCAATAATTTCCTTTCCACCATCAGCACCAAAAACATCAAATAAAGCTTTCAATAATCTAGGATGTTCTGGCCACTGGACTTTAACAACTTCTACTCCGGAACTATTTAAATCTTCAAATGTTTCTCTTAAAACTCTAGTGATTGCAGGCATTGCTTCGACGTTACCGCTATCTAACCAAACACCAATTTTAATCTTTTCATTTAATTCGGGATTTCTCCATTTAAAAGGTAAAACTTTTGGATCATCCAACCAACATTCAGTACTGACAACAGTTTCCATTATGAATTCGACTTCTTCCAAACTTTTTGCCAATGGACCAATAACAGAAGGAATGACTTCTTGTGCTTCATATGAATTTGTAACTCTTAAATAACTGACTCTTCCAACACTGGGTTTAATTGCAAATAATCCATTATAAGATGCAGGAATTCTGATACTACCACCGATATCAGTACCAAATCCAGCTCTAGCACCACCAGCTGCAATTAATGAACCTTCACCACCTGAAGAACCTCCCGATGATAAATTGATATTTGCTGCACTATAATTATATGGATATAAATTACAACCAGATTCTGGTGCCATCATAGCCATTGGAACAACTGTTTTAACAAAAAAAACTGCACCTAATTCCAAAAATTTGTCAGCTAATAAAGCATTCTTTGGCATCTTTTTATTAGCTAATGAAACATAACCAATAGATGATGGTTTTCCAGCTAAGTCTACTTGATCTTTAAGAGATATTGGAATTCCATGTAATACACCGACTGTTTTACCTGTTTCCTTAAAGATTTTATCTAATTCTTTTGCCCTTTCAAAAGCTTCATCAACAAAAATTTCAGTACAACAATTTAAAATTTGATGGGCAAGCATTGCCCTATGAGCAAATGCTTTAGTAACTTCTAATGCAGACAGTTTACCAGCTCCAATCAATTTGGAAAGTTCCATGATTGTTGTAGATGTAATTTCAATTTCATCTTTTGGTAATATTGTATCAAGATAATCACTTGTGTTGACAAATCCTTTAGAGACCATGTCTTCTTTGATATTTGGATCAACCCATTCCTTAGGGATGGCATTGGCAACTAATTCTCTTTTCGCTTTTACAATTGATTCCCAGTTTTCTGACATCTGTAATTTATATTTGTTTTTGTTAATTTAAAAGATGAAAAGTAGAATAAAAGAATAAAAGAAATGAAATAAGAAGGAAAGAGAAGAAATTGTTAACTATTAAGAAGAAGAAATTAAATTCCGCAGGGGTTTTTTTAGTGATATATATATATAATTTTTTGAGAATTCTGAGGCTGATAGTAAAACGTTGGTTGTTAAAGATAAAGAATTGACATAAAAAAAATAACACGAAAAAGGAAATTGCGCCGCCGAAATAGCCTCCGGCGATCTCAAATGTAATTTGGATTTAGTCATTATTTGTATTATCTACTTTTTGTGGATGAATCGCACAATTGTACGATACTAGAGGCGAAAATATTTGCAGAAGACAATAGGAAAATAATCAGAAATAAAGAATTTTGAAGCACCAAAAAAAAAAATGTGTCATCTTAAACAATTGATTAGGTATTTTATTTTGAGTTGGTTTAAAAAAAAAACTATTGTGATTCAGCTAAGTTTTATTATTAAGCGATTAAGGTGGATAAAGATAAGTGTTTTGACAAATTTACAACAAAGAGTAGATTATGGTCAGTGACTAGCTTAGTAATTTTGGTAATCATTTGAAACAATAAGATATAAAAACATACATCCGAATTATGTAGACTTAAACAAAGACCTGTTTTATACAATCGGTTAAATTTCCAAACACCATATTTCCTACTAAATCTTGTTATTCACTAATCCACATGTATTGAGTGTAAATTTAATTTAAGTTAATTTGAAAGGTACTACCATTTTCACTTTATATGAATTGTTCATTATTTTTGATTGATAATATAGTTTAAAACATAATTAATTCTCGAAAATGCCACTTAAAATCAATTCGTAAAGAAGGTGTGTAGGGCTAATTATATTACAAAACTACTAACCAGTCTCTTCTCCGATTTTTTTTTTTTTTGTATTTGTAAAATTAATTTGTATTTACGTCTAATTATAATTTCAAATGTCTTATCAAAAAATTATTTCAATTTTATTTGTCTTATGTATCCCTTCTATCTTTTCTTTTTTTTTCTTTTTTTTTTCTTTTTTATTTCTTTTTTTCTGTATTAAAATAAAAACTGGGGAAAACTACCATAGAAACGCGTAAATAACACGAAAAAATAAAATAAAAAAATAAATCGGTCTTCAGTGTCCCGGATAATAATAGACCCGGAGTTTTTTTATTTAATTTATCATTTTTTTTTTTTTCGACTTCTCTTCCGTTTCCGTTTCCGTTTTTCCTGTTTTTTTTTTCTTTTTATTTTTTTTTCTCTCGGGGTGAGTAGCCGATGGGGGTGGCTCTATGGGAGAAAACAAATCAGAGTCACCCCCTCCCCCTGCAAAAAAAATTTTAAACTGTCGGAAGGGCGAGTGAATAAAATTACAAACGCTTATCAAAGGGGCCGAAAACGGGAAGTACTGTGGGGTGTGGGTGATTCAATTGAAAATTTAATTATTTACAAAAGTTTTCAGTGTTCAGTCTTAAATTAGATTCATATTTTTATTCAAATTTATCCTAGAATACAGCCTAGATAAGGTTGACAAAGGAAAACAAAAAATAAGAAAAACGATGGAAAATTACAACCAATAATCATAATCATAATCATAATCACAAGCATAATAATAATGATAGTATTAGGCAATATAAGATAATTGTAACTTTTCCCTGTAAAATATTTGTTTAATGTGTAATAGTATATTGTACTTTACTTCAGATATATAATATTACAAACATTGGCAATAAGATTTTAAATAGTGTTCATTTCCTTATGATGTATAAAATTACCTATATTGGTTGGTATAACCACAAAGGGCTGTAAAATCTTTAAATATGTACCAGTAATAATAGTTAAGTTAAGAGAGATCGACTTATAAGTCATATTTGAGAGCGCTGCCAGTAAAGCGAGAGCGGGAATCAGGAATTTAGACGTCCCCCAACAAATTAAGCGATTGGCCGCTTTTTCACCAAAAAGCAAATTTCACTATAAAAAGTAAAACATTTCCACCTTTGGGAATTTCATTGTGGGGATAAATGCTAGACTTTTAAATATTTTTCAATTGTTTTCAGTTAAATTCAACTTATTTTTTTTATATTTGTTAATTTTTAATCAAGTTTTGTTTCTATTTATCTAGTTAAAAGATAATTATATATATATCGATAAAATTTTCATAGAATTCACATTGATTCAATCAAAGTTAAATTAACTTATTTCCATTCTATATCAAATAAAAAAGAAACATTTTCCACTCTTGTATTTTTATAGATATCATTCTTAGTATAATATAATATTCATAATCAAATCTTTTCTCATATTAAAATATAATGTCTGCATCACAAAAATCTAATCAAAAACCAAAGAGTACAGTTATTGACTTAATTGCTGGTGGTACAGCTGGTTTATTCGAAGCATTATGTTGTCATCCTTTAGATACCATTAAAGTTAGAATGCAATTATATAAAAAGGCAGCTTCTAGTGGTGTTAAACCACCTGGATTATTTGGTACAGGTTACAATATTTTTGCAAATGAAGGTTTTTTTGCTCTCTATAAAGGTTTAAGTGCAGTTTGTATTGGTATTGTTCCAAAGATGGCTATTAGATTTTCATCATATGGATTTTACAGATCTTTATTTACTGATGAAAAGGGTAATATTTCAGGTCCATTGACATTCCTTTCAGGTGTTATGGCAGGTGTTACTGAAGCTTGTATTGTTGTTAATCCAATGGAAGTTGTTAAAATTAGAATGCAAGCTCAAAATAATTCATTAAAAGATCCATTACAAAAGCCAAAGTATAGAAATGCACCACAAACTGCAGTTCTTATCGTTAAAGAAGAAGGTTTAAAAACTTTATGGAGAGGTGTTGCTTTAACTGCTGGTAGACAAGCAATCAATCAAGGTGCAAATTTCACAACTTATTCATTCTTAAAATCACGTTTACAAGATGCTCAAAATTCAGAAGTTTTACCAACTTATCAAACTGCTATTATTGGTTTCATTTCTGGTGCAATTGGTCCATTCTGTAATAATCCATTAGATACAATCAAAACTAGAATGCAAAAGGAAACAGGTGTTTCAACTGAATCCAATTTAAGTAGAGGTCTTAGAATTGGTAAGAACTTAATCAAGGAATCTGGTATTAGCGCTTTCTATAAGGGTATTATTCCAAGAGTCATTAGAGTTGCTTCGGGTCAATGTGTTGTTTTCCCAGTTTATGAATTCTTCAAAGGTTTCTTATATGAAGTTGCAGGTTATGAAACCCAAAAGAAATTAAAATAGGTTTGGTAAGAAAAAACTACGATTCTACTATATTTATAAAATTTGTATCAGAATTTAAAATTAATACAAAAAGAAAAAAATTAAGCTTAATTTACTTATCTAGTGATTAATTACATTGACAATTAAACACTAGAATGACTACGATTAAAATATTATGCAATAGTTAGTTATAGTTAAGAGGTGATAAAACAATATATATCCTATATCAATTGAAATAACAATTAACACAATCATAAATTGTAAGTAATCATTGATATATATATATATATATATATATATATATATGTACATGTATATTTTGTATTATTCCCACTAATCTTAAACTAATTATTTTATTCTATTTTATTTTATTAATATCATATATGATAATTTAATATATTTGAAGAAATTTATTTGTGTTGTTATTTTTTGTTTTTGTTAAGAAAAGAGCATTAACATGAAAATCTATTATATTAGAATATATAAACTTTGAAAAAGATGAGTAAAATTAATTGGATAAAATTCAAATTTTTTATTTAAATTGAAGCACATTTAATCGAATAAACCGAAACCCATATCATCATCAGATTCTTCCTTTTCTTCTTCAACTTCTTCTTCAGCAGCAGCATCAGCAGCACCTGCGGAAGCACCTGCAGAAGCAGCACCTGCAGCTGGAGCAGCAGCAGCCATAGAGAATAAGATTTCCTTTAAATCCTTACCTTCTAAAGCCTTTGCAAAGACTGAAGTCCAGATAGATTCAACTGAAGCACCAGCAGCAGTTAAAACGGTTTGTAAGTTTTCAGAAGAGATTTCCTTTTCTGCATCAGCTAAGATCAAAGCTGCGTATGAAACAAGTGCGTCAGACATTTCTTTGTGTATATTTGATTTCTTGTAATTAATGAAACAACTATGAATAGAGAAGTATTGTAATCAATATTACTAAATATTGAAATTTTCAAAAATCTTGAAATTTTTACAATAGTAAACGTCGACGGTGTTGACGGTAATTCCTCCCGCTCGCGATGAAAGTTGAGGCATACGGGAAGCTGAAAAATGGAGGGAAAGGAAAAAAAAAAATGAAAAAAAATTATATAAAGTGCAAATTGAATGCCTATTTAGGAAAGTGTGACTGTTTTTTGTTGTAAAATCTTATAAAATTTATAAAATACTGACAGCAGGAATTTGGTCACGTGACAATGTCAATACTACCAATAAAAATTGTTTTCTTTTTTATCCTCCTTTATTTTTCAATTTATTACTAGAGAATTCATTATTGTTTTTTTTTATTTTTATATATACAGATAAATAAATAAACCAACAACCGAAGGGGTTCAATTTTAGGTTGAAATTTTATATAGGAGAATAAACAATGATATTAGACACGAAATGTTCATACACAATTAAGCAGTGAATTTCTTTAAGTTGTCTAACCAGTCAAGGTATTCATTATTTTCCTTAACACCAGCATAAGCTAAGATAAATTCAGCCAATGAATTGTTAATACCCCTTGAATTTAAATATTGGTTAATTGCTTCTTGTAATTCTTCAGCAAGGTTACCAAATTCTGGACCTGAATATTTTAAATCTCTCTTTGCAGCTGATTCAGGTGCATCACTTAATGCGATATTTTTATCTTCGAAATTAGTAATTGCGGAAACTGAAAATGATGAGTCAATTAATGATAATGACAAATCAAATCCGGTAGCTTTTGAATCCTTAACGACAACAACATTAACATCAGCGAATGCAATATCTGAAATTTCTTCATCTAAATATTCAGATTCTTCAACTTGTTCTTGCATTTGCTTCAATTGATATGAAGTTTGAGAAATTCTTAATATATCAAAGTAAATATGGATTGTTTCAGTCGGTGTCTTTTTAACCAATTCAGCTAAAACTTTACCATCAGTATTAATAATTTCAATATTATTTGTAGTTAAGTAATTTTTAAAAGATTCATCTAAACCAAATGCATCATTTTCTTCAAATTTTAATTCTTGAGAAAGAACTTGGTGTAATTGTTCAGAAGCTTGATTTTTTCTTAATAATGATGTGGAAAAATTAGCATTTGTAGCTCTTGGAATAACACATTTTGCAAATTGATTGGTAAAAACTGATGATCTAATAGTTGATCTCAAAGCTTGGGCTAATACTCTTGATGACATTATATATATATATATATATTTATATTTATAAAATTGACGACTTAAAATAATAATATTATAGTATTTATTATAAATGATTCAGTGAAGCAAAAGGAGTAATATCAATTTCAACTTCGATTTTTTCTTTTTTTTTCTCTGTGTCAAGGCGAATTATTATTATGCCTCCTCTACAAATCAAAATTTGTTTATTTATGTATTTACACAATGTTTTCTCGCGGAAACTGTTATTCGGACATGAGGTTTTTTTTTTTCTTTTTGTTAAATTTAAGTATGGTTTGTTTTTATTATATTAATGCAATTAAATAGATATTAGTATGAATAATAGAAGATTTGAATGTGATAAAAGTGAAAACTTCAAAAAGAAAGCGTTAAATAAAATTGTATAAGAAAACAAAACCAATGCGTATTTATATAAAAATGAAATTCTATAATCAAGTAATCTAAAATCAAGATATGCGTGTGTGTTTGTGTGTGTGTGTATGTGTTTGTTGTACATGTGTTTTCACATCTAGTAATGGACATCAGTTGATTAAACGCCGTACTTATTTCCTATCATTCAATTTAAACAATACTTTTAAATTTTCATACATTAAGTAACTGATTGAAACAGCTGGTATAACTTTTGCTAAATTTGGCACTAATCCTTTAAATAAACCCCTTGTACCTTCCCTTTGGATTGTTTGTTTAGCGACATCAAAAAATCCTGTATAAGTATATGGATGTGCAAAAGTACCTTGAGCTTGTAATCTAGTTCTTAATAAATTAATTGGATAAACCATTGTAGCTCCAAAGGTACCTGAAGAAGCACCAATTGTTAAAACAACAATATTCGGTAATTGAACGTCATCAATTGAACAATTAAGTTTCATTGATTCATTTTTAATATACCACTTTTTGACTGTTGTAAATGTACCTAAATCTAATGCAGCATATGGGAACATACCACTTAGTCCAACTAATAAACCTCTATAAAATACTCTAATACCACCTTCTTTATATAAATCTGATGCAGTCCTAAAAAGTAATTTAAAACCTTTAACTTTTGAATCTAATGATGCACATTGTAATCTATATTTCAGTGTATCAATTGGATAAACAGTTGTTTGTGCAAGTACACCACCTATACCACCACTTAAATAAGTTGAGAATTTTGATAATTTTTTTTCATCATCAACACCTTCAACTTGACATAATAATTTTTTTGTTGCTTCAAAAGAACCAAATTTCATGGCACTTTCAGGGAAAACTTTTATAACATTTAATCCATTACCAACATAAAATGCTTTAATACCACCTTGTTTATAAATAGTTTTAATTGCTCTAACAATTGGAGATTCAATTTTTTGGGGTGATATTTTTTTATGTCTAATTTCTTCAATATGATGTCTTAATTGATTTTTATTCTTTAAAAGCGTTGATGATAAATCTGTTCTTGCAATTAAAAAAACTTTGATTCTATCTAATGGAGCAGTACATGATCTTGAAACAACACCTGATAAACCACCTGCTAAGAAATATCCAACACTATTTAATATATCATCACCTACTGTAACATCACCTTCTGATGATAAACTTTCTAAATCATCATTGAAAAATTTATAAGCAGTGAAAATTCTTGATCCATCAATTCTTGGCATAAATAATAAACTATCCCTAAAAGTTGCATATGTAATATAACCTTTCTTTTGAACATCTAAATTTTCAAAAAATGTATTAATTTCATCAGGTTTAGGAGTACATCCAATTTTTGATAAATAATTAGATACATCAGATGGTGTTATTATTCCATCTTGATCTTTATCAACATTTAAAAATCCCTTTTCAATTTGAGTTTCAGCTGTCATTAAATATTTATCAAAAGTATCAAAATCAATTTCATTAGGTCGATTCCAAAACCTTGCCTTATTTGAATTATTTGAAAATGATTGGTAGATTTCAGACATAGCATATGGTGAATCTTTAAGTGGATGATTTGATTCCATCAGAGCATTTTCAAAATCTTGAAATGTAACTTTACCTTTATGATTCTTATCTATTGAATCAAAAATTTTTTGATGTCTATTTTTTTTATCTTCGGGTGATTCATTCGGAAACATTTTTTTTATTGAAAAAAAACTCGTTTATTCAAGTGAAAATGGGAAGGAAGAGGGGGGGGGAACTAATCTGATTTATCCTATAATTGTAAATAGTTTTAGAAAATATTAAAACCTTGAAAATATCAATTTAAACAAGGATATTATACAAATATTTTATTTTGAGTTTTACTTCAGTAGTAATTGATAAGATCTGAATAGTAATCAAAAGAATAAAAATAAATAAAGTTAATTATAATATAAACATAATAAAAGTTGTACAATCTTTAGAGAAAAAAAAATGGTGAGAAAAAAGAAAGAAAAAATAAAAAATAAAAAATAAAAAATAAAAAATAAAAAAAAAAAAAAAAAAAAAAAAAAAAAAAAAAAAAAAAAAAAAAAAAAAAAAAAAAAAAAAAAAAAAAAAAAAAAAAAAAAAAAAAAAAAAAAAAAAAAAAAAAAAAAAAAAAAAATAAAAAAAGTTGAAAAATGTAAAAAAAAAAGAAAAAAAAAATAAAAAGGGAAAAAAAAGGAGAAAAAAATAATTTATGGATTTATTTCCGGGGTAAAAAAGAAGATGGTGGATAATCTTACAACCAATTGATTTTTTATTTGTTTATTTGTTTACTTATAAAATAGACATCACTAATATTATTAATTTTACAATATAATAAATAATAAAATATATTTTATTAAAATAGAAAAAAATATTAAAAAAATAAAAAGTAATTGATTATGTAATCAGTTTGGACGATCGACGGCTTCCTTTTTTTTTTCTTTTTTTCTCTTTTTTTCTTTTTTTCGTCTCTCGTTGAGATGGAAATGGAAATTATCATCACTAAAAGGAAGAGAAAAAGCCATGATGTTGTTTGTTATATTACGTGTTTATTCGGTTCATATTTAAACTCAAACAATCACATTTAAATTATTTGATTAAGTTTAATTTAATCTGAATTTTAAGTCATGTCTGTCAATATATTTGGTGATCAAGTTACAGAAGAAAGGGCTGAAAATGCCAGACTTTCATCATTCGTGGGTGCAATTGCAGTTGGTGATTTGGTTAAATCAACACTTGGTCCAAAAGGTATGGATAAGTTATTAACATCTGCTTCAACGGGTGATTCTTTAGTTACTAATGATGGTGCAACAATTCTTAAATCTATTCCATTTGATAATCCAGCTGCAAAAGTTTTAGTTAATATAGCAAAAGTTCAAGATGATGAAGTAGGAGATGGTACAACTTCTGTTACCGTTTTGGCTTCTGAATTATTAAGAGAAGCTGAAAAATTAGTTGATCAAAAAATACATCCTCAAACAATTATTGAAGGTTATAGAATTGCTTCAAAAGTTGCATTGGAACAGTTAAAATCTTTAGCTGTTGATAATTCAACAGATTCTGATAAATTTAGACAAGATTTATTAAATATTGCTAAAACTACATTATCTTCAAAAATTTTATCTCAAGATAAAGAATATTTTGCAAATTTAGCTGTTGATGCAATATTAAGATTAAAAGGTTCAACAAATTTAGATCATATTCAAATTATTAAAAAAGTTGGTGGTAAATTATCTGATTCTTTCCTTGATGAAGGTTTTATTTTAGATAAAAGGTTCGGTGTTGGTCAACCAAAAAAAATTGAAAATGCAAGAATATTAATTGCAAATACTCCAATGGATACAGATAAAGTTAAAATTTTTGGTGCAAAATTTAAAGTTGATTCAACAAGTAAATTGGCTGAATTAGAAAGGGCTGAAAGGGAAAAAATGAAAGAAAAAGTTGAAAAAATTAAAAAATTTAATATTAACTGTTTTGTCAATAGGCAATTGATTTATGATTGGCCTGAACAATTATTTACTGATTCTAATATAAACTCTATTGAACATGCAGATTTTGATGGTGTTGAAAGGTTAGCATTAGTTACAGGTGGTGAAGTTGTTTCAACTTTTGATAACTCTGAAAATGTTAAACTTGGATATTGTGATTCAATTGAAGAAATTATAATTGGTGAAGATATAATGACAAAGTTTTCTGGTGTTGCAAAAGGTCAAGCATGTACAATAATTTTAAGAGGTGCAACTGAACAATTATTAGATGAATCTGAAAGATCATTGCATGATGCATTATCAGTTTTATCTCAAACAACTGTTGAAACAAGAACTGTTTTAGGTGGTGGTTGTTCAGAAACTAATATGTCAAAGGCAGTTGATCAAGCAGCTCAAAATGAATCAGGTAAAAAATCTCTAGCAATTGAAGCATTTGCGAGGGCTTTGAGACAACTTCCAACAATTCTAGCTGATAATGCAGGTTATGATTCAAGTGAACTGGTGACAAGATTAAGATCATCCGTATATAATGGTTTAATAACTTCTGGTTTAGATTTGAATAAAGGTGATATAGGCGACATGAGAGAACTCGGTATCGTGGAAAGTTATAAATTAAAATATGCCGTTGTTTCTTCCGCATCTGAAGCAGCTGAAGTTCTTTTAAGAGTTGATAATATTATTAGAGCAAAACCAAGAACTGCTGGAAGAAATATGATGTAATAATTGTATTGTATATCCCAAACCTATAATAAATATATTGTATTTTTTTTTTTATTATTATTGGCTTAGCTTAGCTCAGTTTGCCTTAAAATCGCTTAATTTTTTAGTTATACAAGGAGGTCTTAAATATTTATGATAATTCATTATAAAGTAGAGGAACATAATAGAAAAAAAAATGATCACTTAATCACCTTTGTTTTTAGTTGCACTTTCATCACTTCTATCATTATCATGCGCTTCATCCTCAGTATCATCCTCCAATTCAAAATTCCCTGTACTATCCGAAGATTTAAGTTTCTCCTTCTCTTTTCTCAATTGTTCATCTAAATCTTTTTCACCATCATCAAACGGATTTTCAAGTCGATGAACATCATCAAATGGGTTATCTGAACTATTATTAGGAATATTTTGGTCTACAGTTTGAGAATTCTCAAATGGGTTTGTATTGCTATCAAAACTTCTCAAATCATCAAACTCAAAATCATTATCATATTGTTCTAAATGCACAGTATCAGTAGTGTCAATTGCACCACTTGCAGATGTTGGAACTTGAGTTGATACCGCTAACAGATATGATGAATTTGTAGGTCTCCAAATAATTGCAATTCCGACAAAAACAACAAAATAAATACAAGCTGGCCAAAAATTTGTCAAAACATCATTGAATTTCCAAAATCTTTCAATTGATTCTGTTAAATTATCGTTAAAGATTAATATATTGGAAATAACAAAAGCAAAAACCAATAATAAAAGAGATCCAAAAATTAATTTGAATAATTTTTGATACATTTTCAATTTAACGATCTGTTTATTTTCAGCTAATGATTGGGTAGTCTTTCTCAATGAAGATAAAATCCAAAAATATAATCCCATAAATATAATGGTCAATGGGATACTAACTAATAAAATAATCAAAGAATCAGCGTTAAGTGTATCAGATGCTTTGGATGTGTCAGTAGTTGAAGCCGTTGGTTGTGATTGAGTAGCATAGTATGATAACCAAGTAAATACTACTGAAATAATAAAATGAACACCACATGCAATTTTACAGAAGTTCATTAGTCTTCTAGGTAATTTAGGATATACCACACCATAACCAAGTGCAATAATTAATAATAAAAATAATGAAAATGATATTTTAAATGCATTCAAGCAACTGATAAAAACAATATAGAATTGAATACCACCTGGCAATGGATATATTTTATTATTATTTTGAACATCATATAATGACCATGTTAATATACTTTCTACTGTCAAAAATACAAAATAACCTGCTAAATATTTTTGCAATAGTAGAAGTTCAGATCTATGTCTGAAAACTGGGAATAAATAAACGCATAAACAGACTGCATAAACAACTGCTAATAATCCATATAATGAAAGAAGCGGAATTTCAGATGCTGGTAAACTACCAAATGCATTGTGGAAATTAACAATCATATCAAATTTATTTTCATCTTCTGAATATGGTGGGTTGAATACAGCAATGCAATAGTAACCTGTCTCTGTAACATGATAGCTAAAATCGTTGGTACCCAAATCTGTTAAAACATCTGTTTTAACAGCAGAATTAGTTGTAATATTATCTTGAACAATAAATTGATATAATTCATCAGAAGAACATAAACCTTCATTTACTAAACTCTGATCGCAAATATATCTTCGGTGACCTGATTCATCGATTATACCTAACAAATCAATGTCCTGATATTCAAATACAATTACTGAGATGGAGGCATTCCCCGTTTTAGGATTCACATCACCAAAAGACTGCAAATCAACTTTAATAAATGGTTCGGATAATCCACCCCAATCAATTTTGCTGTACATACCAGTGCAGTATTCAGCTGCTTTTTCAGTAAGTTTAATTTTTTGAGCAGATACTGAACATATTGCAAATAATGAATAAAATAAGATATAGAAATCAAATCTCAGATTCATCTTAAAAATACCTTATCAGTAAATACAGTAGGTTCTTTTTTATATGTCAATTGATAATCTACTATCCGATAATAAAGCACAAGACAAAACAATTGACTATTTATTAGAGGCTTATTTGAACTTTTCTACATCCTTTAATCCCGTTACGCAAAGGCATGATTAATTTAACGTAAAAAAAAAAAAAAAGAAAAAAAAAAGGTGGCGCGGAGCTTATACCGTCGGTCGACCACACCAGTGGCTTTTCGGTTTTTTTTTCTTACTTTTCTTCACATCATAAAAACACTGCTCCTAGATCATTGAATTATGAGATAGATTATACCTTCTATTTATTCGAGTTGAAGATAATCAACAACGCCTAAATATAAACATGCTTAGGTTTTTATCTAATAAATATAGTCCTGGTTTTACTCGGAAGTTTGCATCAGTTGCAAATGCAAAATATTTGAAAAAATATCCAATTGGTTCAGAAATTAATGGTTACAGCATTCAAAGGGTCGACTCTGTTCCCGAGTTTAATCTGGTTGCTGTTGAACTGTTGCATGGTAAGACGGGTTCAAAGCATTTGCATATTGATAGGGAAGATTCAAATAATGTTTTTAGTATCATTTTTAAAACAAATACACCAGATAATACAGGATTGCCTCATATTTTAGAACATACCACCTTATGTGGTTCAGAAAAATATCCTGTCAGAGATCCATTTTTTAAAATGTTAAACAGAAGTCTGTCCAATTTTATGAATGCTATGACTGGCCACGATTATACATTTTATCCTTTTGCAACTACAAATGTCAAAGATTATAACAATTTAATGGATATTTACTTAGACGCCACTCTTCATCCTTTACTGACTTCAGAAGATTTCTATCAAGAAGGTTGGAGATTAGAAAATGAAAATACCAAAGATAAAGAATCACCTCTTACTTTTAAAGGTGTTGTGTACAATGAAATGAAGGGTCAAGTTTCTGATTCTTCCTACTACTTTTGGATTAAATTTCAAGAATCTATTTATCCATCATTAAACAATGCGGGTGGTGATCCATCTAAAATTACAGATTTAGTACATAATGATTTGATTGATTTCCAAGCTGCTTGTTATCATCCATCAAATTCTAGGACTTTCACATATGGTAATATTCCATTAAAGCAACATTTAGAAAAACTTGATAAAGCTTTTATTCCTTTTGGGAAACGGCCATCAAAGAATATTCTAAGACAGCCTCTTGATTATGCCACCAACATAGTTAAGACTGTTAAAGGTCCAGTTGATCCAATGTTACCACCAGATGCTCAATTCAAAACATCGTTGACTTGGAAAACAGACGTTCCAACAAATATCTATGAAACATTCCTTTTGAAAATGCTATCATCATTACTTATGGATGGACATTCATCCCCACTTTATCAAGAATTAATTGAGACTGGTCTAGGAACTGATTTTTCTGTGAACTCTGGATCTGACTCAATTACAGCAGTTAATTTATTTACAATTGGATTGAATGGTTTAACGAAGGAGAACTCCGATCAATTGCAAACTAAAGTTATACAAATTTTAGAGAATGTTAAGACTGTTGGTTTTGCTGATGTCAAAATTAGGGCCCTTATCCGACAACTTGAATTAAGTAGAAGGGTTGAGAATGCATCTTTTGGTTTAAATGTTTTAAGTTCACTGGTCCCAAATTGGGTAAGTGATGTTGATCCTATAAATTCTTTAAAATGGAATGACATTGTTACTAAATTCAAAAGTGAATATGATTCTAGAGGTGATATGATTTTTAAAGAATTATTAGACAAATACATCCTATCAAAACCATATTTTAAATATACTATGGAACCTGATGAGAATTTTTCAAAGATGATATCAGAAGAAGAGGAAACTAGGTTAAAAGCTAAAGTTCAAATCCTAAGTGATGAAGATAAGGAAGTTATTTACAATCGTGGTTTAAAACTACTTGAAAAGCAGGAAGAAAAGGAAGATTTATCATGTTTACCAACTGTTCATGTGAGTGACATTTCCAGGGAATTACCATTTTTGAGAATTAATTCGAAAATTGAAAATGATGTTCCAATTCAATCAAGACTTTCACCGAAGACAAATGGTCTATCCTATTTTAGAGGTCTCAAATCTATCAAATCTTCCGAATTGAGTACCGATTTAATTGCTTATTTACCATTATTTTCTAGCTGTTTGACTAATTTAGGTACTGCCAATAGGTCAATGGCAGATCTTGAAAATGAAATTAAACTATATACTGGAGGATTATCATCCAATTTTTTTACGCACACATCACCAGATGATTCCAATGAAGTTTACTTGAAATTTGGGTTAAGTAGTGTTTGTTTGAATTCAGATTTTGAAAAGATGCTTTCGTTGTGGCAAGAATTATTACTTGATACCAATTTTAGAAATATTTCAAAATTAAGTACCTTAATTAAATCATCAACAGCAGATAATATGAGTGATATTGTTAGTAGCGGACATAGCTATGCAAGATCATCAGCGATGGCAAGACTTTCGCCTGTTGGTCATATTCAAGAATTACTTGGTGGTATCAAAAATATTCAATTTATGAATGAACTTGCCAAATATGACGTCGAAGGTACATTAGAAGAGAATGTTGTTCCAAAGCTAGAGCAAATTAAAAAGATTTTACTAGATGGTTCGAGTTTACAGTACAGTCTTACAACCTCAAAAGATGTTATCAAGGATGAAGAATCTGCTGTAATTAAGTTTAATGAAACCATGAACTTTAAAAGTTCGTTTGACAAGAAGCCATATGAATTTGAACTTCCAATGGGTAGAGATATGAAGAACGAATTTATTAAAATTCCATCACATGTTGGATTTACTTCGACAGCATTGCGTGCACCATCATATAGTTCACAAGATTCTGCAGCACTTCAAATTTTATCCCAGTTATTAACGTTCCGTTACTTACATGGAGAAATTCGTGAAAAAGGTGGTGCATATGGAGCAGGTGCAAGTTTAGATGCATTAAATGGAATGTTTTCATTCTATTCGTACAGAGATCCAAAACCACTGAATTCGTTGAAAGTTTATGATGAAGCGATTGATGTAAACTCAAACAATATTAAAAAAGATAATATCACTGAGGAAGATTTAGAACAAGCAAAACTTACTATTTTCCAAAGGATTGAAGCACCAAAAAGTGTTCGAGATGATGGCATGAGTCTTTTCAATTACGATATAGATGATGAATTAAAGCAAGAGCGTAGAGAAGCCCTTTTAGATTGCTCTTTAGATGACATATTGGAAGTTAGTGAAAAATACTTTTCAAGTGAAGCAGAGAGAAGTAGGGTTGTTATTGGACATGAGAGTGAGGAAATTGAAAACTCTATAGAGTGGACCGTGGAGAAATTGAATTAGTCTGTATAGCAACTCTACATAGCTAAACATGTAAATAATAAGTAAAAAAAAATAATTATTAAAAAAATAAATAAATTTCTAAATTTCCAAAGCACGTGACACCCAAAAAATGAATTTTTTTATTTTTTTAACTTTTTGATTTTTTCCCTTTTCTTATCTTTCAAAACTCTAGAATTAAATTAAATTATTAAAAAATTTTTGAAATGAAAAAAGCAAACAAAAAAATTTCTTGTTTGCTTTTTTGAACATTCTAAGTTTTTGGTTAGGTGGAGAAGGTCATTTAATATTTAAAATTGAATAAAGATTAGAAAATCTATTTTATAGTTTAAATTTATACAGAGAATACTAAGGTGAAATAAAAGCACAACACAGTATGTTGTCATAAGTTCTGTGATTTTTATTGTTGGAATTATCAGACAACATCATTTTTTTTCTATACGTCCGCGCAATATTATTGGAAAGAGGGGAGGGGTATACATCTTTCAAAAGTTGTGCAACGATATATTGAATCCTCTGGTTTTTTTCATGTTACGTTACTTTATGTTACGTTACGTTACGTTACGTTGCGTTGCGTTACGTTGCGTTGCGTTGCGTTACGTTGCGTTGCGTTGCGTTATGATACGATACGATACGATACGATACTACACGATAAGGTACTTTTTTTTTTCCTGGAGCATAGTACTTTCTTATGTTATTTAATACATTAATAATTATTCAGTACTAAGTATAGTGTCTATTTATTTATTTATTTATTTATTTATTATGGAATATAAATTTTTTTTTTTCTTTCATGTATTTCTAATAGGTCAGATAGAAAATATATGCGGCTTGAGAATTGTAGATTATTCAAATGCTCATGCGCATATTATAATGTGGCTTAATAATTTCAAATGCATGTACGCGAGTTTTTTTCAACAAAAGTCACCCCATTTGCGAATTTTTAAGTTGTATAATTAACATTTTCCCTATAAATTGCTGGAAGAGTATAACATTTAAATTCTTTACAATAAAATTTAGAAGATTCAAAAATATTTTTGTTTGTAACATTTTTTTTTTTTTTTGCCAAAGTAGGCGGAGGCAGGCTGGACAAATTGGCAACGTTTTATTCGCTGTAAATATATCTGAAGTGGAGAACGGTAAGGGAGGAAGGGGGTGTCGCGCATTACTCGTACCAAAAAGCTCGTAAGTTTGTGCAGTTGTTCGGGCTTGCGGGAATTCTGGCGTAATATCCTTATGCAGGAAAACCAAAAAAAGGGAAAGAAAAAAGAATCTTGGATGTATAAGTTGATCCCACCTATATGAGGATATTAACCCTCAACCTACTGTCAACATTGAAGAGATAGTAACTTCTGAGTTGAAATTGAATTACAAATAGATATAATATATCTGATTAAATATAGTTATAAAATGGTAAACACGTATAAAAAGGTTAAACTAGTAATTAAAAATTCATTGATATTGGAGTATTCTCGATTTACTCAATGTTCACTTTTAGAATTACTCAAATATTTTCGCTAGTATTTCCTATTTGAGATTTTAGCGTAACTATTTCATACTAATTAATAGATATAATATAGATTATTGACGTAATCAATTAACGATGAAAGTTCAATGGTCAGGAGTGGTCAAATCGCAAGCAATAAAAATAAATTTCAAGATCCAGACCAGAAAATGAAAAAAAGAGATGTTAGACTCTACCAATCATAAGAGTACATGGAGACAATAAGATTCCGTTAAATAAAAAGTTATTGATTCCAAGTACCTCTGTAATATGAAAAGTTCTTTTGATTGCTTATAGGCTAAATAATCTACGTCGAACAATAGTTATTATTGTAAAAATTTTATACAATTATTCTGATTCATTTGTTACGGACGGCTCTTTAATCCATATTCTATTGTAGTTTACTCTTATTACTAAACTTGAAACCCACATACCGGATCTACTGGGATAGGAAAAATAGCAATGTTGCAATGTCGTGCAAATAATAATAACTTTTTTTGATCTGATAAAAGAAATAAACAAGTAGTCAGTAATAAACTATTAAAAATAAAATGGATGAATTGCACATTCTATATAAATAATATTTGACTAAAATGTAGAATCAATTCGTAAAATGAATAGCCGCACTCAATTGACGGTAAAATCTTTTAACTAATTACTCTATTCGGCATTTTATCTACTATAGTTGAGAACTGACTAGGTTTGAAAATAACAATTGAAAAAAAAAAAGAAACGACTTTTTAAAAAAGAGCAAATATTATGAAGAATATTGCGAGATTTTTTATCTGAACATTAAAGTGCATGATGTTTGCCATTGTTTTTTTGTTCCAGAAATCAATAATTTCTGGATTCATAATTTTGTCATGCAAGAGAAATTATTTTTTTCAAAATTTTTTCTGAAAGTCAGCGCTATATTAATTTTTGCATTATGACCCCAATTAATTTAATCATGCAATGCAGATTAAGTTTTCGTTATTTTCTATAAAAAATTTGGTCATGCATAACAATGTATTTGATTCATAAAAAGTTTTTCCATGACTGTGAAAAGATGTTCTTTTAAGGAAAATCCCTAAGTTCTAAAAAATACTTTAAATACAGTTTGACTTCTCGTATTTTTTTTCATCGGGATTCCACATTATGGAATTTTTCTTGGAACTTTTAGCCTCTTAATTTTATTTTATTTTGATCTTTCTCCTTTTTTTATTTTATACATATCAATTTCCAAAAAACATCAAGTAAAATCTATTGGCAACTATCAATGAATATTATAAACAATATCATTTTACTTCTTTTTCTACAAATTTGGAACATAAATTCAGTTTCAGCTGGAAGTGAAACTACAATTGCTTTGGAAAAGCGTGATGCGTACTCAACAATAACTGGTACAACTCCAACTTCTCCAACAGTGGTTGGTACAGCGGCCACTACAGCTTCTTTATGTTCTCTTTCAACTTACTACGGTCACAATTATCCTTCAGCGGTTGTTACATTTGGTCCAACCATTCTAGAATTGGAAAACAATGTTTATGAAGCTACAATGATTTTTCAAGGACAAAATTGTGCAGATTTCGATTCCGCAAAAGAGTTTAAAATTGATGGTGGTTATGAAGTCGCCGTTGTTTATTCATACAACAATCCGGTTAACAAAGGCTTACCATATCCAAATGGTTGTAATTGGGTTTCTCCTTTTACATTTTCTGCGAGATACGATGCTAGCAATGACAGGTACTGTATGCAGGATGGTATGCAAATTCAATATGATTTTGGTGATGGTAAAAATTCTTTTGATTATTCATTTGGTTGTGGTTCCGGTGGTCAGTTTGATTTGTCCGAGGTATGCTGGGATGCGTCATCTGTTGAAAATTCATCTTCAAACTCGAATACAGACTCTACCAGTAGCTCATCCACTTCTACAATAACTACATCTACTACATCTACTACATCTACTGCATCTACTTGTGGAACACAATGGGATTCATGTAATGAAACATCAGGATGTTGTGATGGTCTTGCGTGTGTATCTTTAAACCCATACTATTCTCAATGTTTATCAACAACAACAACAACAACATCATCATCATCATCAACAACATCATCATCATCAACAACGACATCATCATCATCCAGTTCATCCAGCGCATCCACCACTACAACCAGTTCATCTACCAGTACTACCTGTGGTGCACAATGGGATGCGTGTAATGAAACATCAGGATGTTGTGCTGGCCTTGCGTGTGTATCACAAAACCCATTCTATTCTCAATGTTTATCAACAACAACAACAACATCATCATCAACAACATC
>JAJMES010000014.1:0-60270 GCA_030574275.1 Pichia sporocuriosa
GAGTTGCAATATATGATTCAATTGCACCTGTAGTATTCCAAAGGCCTAATACACCAATCAATCCTGTGAAACAGCCGAAAAGGGTTATGTAAGCTATTCTCCCACCCTCTGGATATTCAATAGTTTTCTCATTGTCCGATATAATCATTTTCAGCAATATTTTTTAAAGATTTAGAATTGAAAAAAAAAAAAAAAAGAAGAGGAAAGAAAACTCATTTAATCAGTTTATAATGTTACAAGATGCTGAAAAGTGGAATAAGTAACGAAAGTGAGTATTTTTTTGGTTGTACATATACGAAAACGTAAAATTTACATACAGCCTTCGCTATCTATAATGACTAATAAGATCTTTGTTTTTTTTGTTCTTGTTTCGAAAAAAAAAAAAAAAAAAAAAAAACTTAACAAAAAAAAAGTTGTAATAAATTAAAAACATAAATTAGATAAAAAAAAAACAAATATAACTAAAAATAAATCACATTGGTTAATGTACAGTTACAAGAAAAAGGAAAAATTGAAAAATTGAGTATTTTGAATATATTAGATTTCCCAAATAGAAAAGTAACTGATAATGGGGCTGAAAAAACAATTTTTTAAAATCATGTGAGTGATTACGTAATTTGCAGATCAAATCAGATCAAATCAAATCAGATCAAATCAGATCTCATCAGATCTGATCAAATCAAATTAAACCGAATCAAATCAAATCTGGTTAAATCAAATCAAATATACCAAAATCAAATACTAATATTAATTTACTATTTAAATATTAATAATCTAATAAACAATCTAATAAATTCCTCCCTATCCTTCATATCCTCTTTAATTAAATAACCCTTTTTTTAATCGCGAAATTTTATTTACCTTAAAGGGGAGTTTACCTAAAATGGAAAACATATTAAAATAAATTGGGAGAGAAAAAAAAATTGATTTTTTTTTTTTTTTTTTTTTTCCAATATGGTGATGGTGATGGAGGAGGAGGAGGGAGGGGGGAAGGATATTGTTGGTGTTGGTAGTATTGGTGGTGTTGTCTGTTTATTTGTTAGCTTTGCTTGTTTGTCTGTTTATTTGCTCTTTTTCTTGCTTTTTACTCACTTCTTTTCTTCCTTTCTTTCTCTTATTATTATTATTATTATTATTATTAATTCTTTTATTCTTCAATTAAGTGAATTTTATAAGTATTTTAATATACTGATTAGATATAGATATATAAATATTTACACAATTAACCAAAAAAAAAAAAAAATATATATATATATAAAGTATAAAATAAAATAAAATAAAATAGAAAATTAAAAAAGAAATTAAGATTATTATCTATTATATTATATCTTCCTTTTTTTTTTCTTTTATTTATTTTAATTGAATTTTTTTTTTTTTTGTTCAATTTTATATTAAGTTTCAATATTTAAAATCTTATTAAGAGAAAAAAGAGTATATTATTTTCTAAACAGAGAGGTTTTTTTTTTTGTGTGCTTGTTTGTGTGGCTTTTATTACATTGGTTTCACCATTACTGACTTATCACTTAATATTGTTATTAAATAAATAAATTGATTTATCAGATTTAATTGTTTATTTTTATTAATTCATTATCATTCATATACTTTTATTTATTTCATTTTCTTTCTTTCTTTTATTTCATCTCTTTTACCTTGATTTGCAAAGAATTTCACCCCTTTCTCCAATTTAACATCATCATAATCATCATCAACATTATCCTCACCCTCCTCTTCATCTCAATTGAATAATATTATCATCAAATTCATTCTTTTATTTATTTATTTATTTCATTTTATTTTATTTTATTTTATTTTACTTTATTTCTTCATTCATTTAAATTTTTAAGCATAGAACCACTACTTTTTTTTTTTTCTTTTACAATTTCATTTCATTACGTTTATTTTTTAATTTCATCAATTTTATTTTATTTTTTTTTTCCATATTCTTTCTCTCATATTATTAGTTTATTAACTCAATCTTTATTTTTTTTCTCATAAGTTGCATTAAAAAAAATTATTTACAATGGTTTCAAAAAATTATAGTGATCAAATGGTCAATATAGTTGAAAAGAGAAATCATCATTTAACAATTTTAGAATATAGAAATGATATTCATAATCATTTAGTTCATTTAGATTTCGAATTAGAAGAAAATTTACCAATTGATCCAATTCAAAATCAAGTTAAAATTTTAAGAAGTTCAATTTTAAATTCACTTCTAGATGTTTGTTTTAGACTTAATTGGTCATCTTCAACTTTTTCATTGGCTGTTCATTTATTTGATACTTATACAAGTAAGATTAAAGTTGAAATTATTAATTGTAGATTAATTGGATTTTGTTGTTTATGGATTTCTTCAAAATATAATGAAAATAAACCAAAGGGTAATATTTTAAATGCTTTAATTAAAAGAGCTGGTTATGAACAAAATTCAAAATCTATTTTTTTAAATATTGAATTTGATATTTTAAAAATAATTAATTGGGATTTATCATTCCCAACAACTGAATTATTTTTAGATTTATTTTTGAATACCGGTGAACCAAATAATTTAGAAAGGAGGTTAGGTTCAATGTTTTTATGTGAATTATCTTTATTTAATTTAGAAATTGTTAAAAATTATACTTCAAGTTCAATTTCTGCTTCTTCAATTATGATTACAAATTTTGCAATGTTAAATTTAAGGCATAAACATATTCGTCAACATAGATTTGATGATTTAGAAAGTTTAATTTTAAATCAAGTTGTTAAAATGGAATCTTCAATTAAATTAAAATATTTAGATTCAAATATAATTTCTCATTCAAATAATAATATGGTTATTCATAATTTAATTTATTTAGCTCAATGTTTTGTTAAACAAAGAGAAGAAGAAGAACAAGAAAAATTGAAAAAATTAAAAAATTTAGATTTAAATTCAAATATTTATTATAATTCAAATGGTTATTTATTAAATTCAAATTTAAATGAAAATTGTAATTTATCATTTTTACCAATTTCTCCAATGGCTTCACCAACAAATTTACCATTTAATTCAAATAATAATTCATGTATTAGATCATCTTATAATGAATCTCAACAACAATCAATTTGTCATTCTAGATCACAATCACATGATCAATCATTTGATTATAATAATGATAATAATTTATCATCTTGTCAATTAGATTTATCATCATCTGGTAGACGTTCAAGATCTCATTCTTTAACAACTTTAAGAAACATTCTACCAACTCCAGGTACAACACCCACTGCTTCATTTAATTGGATTAATAATAATAATAATAATAATAATAATAATAATAATAATAATAACATCACATCTGAATATGATGATTCAAATTCAGAAATTTCACAGCATAATAGTACTATTAAATTAATGAACAAAACACCTCAAATTTTTACACCTGTTCAGATGATGCCACCATCATCATCGATATTGTATTCACATTCGTTACATTCACATTCACTTTCTCATTGTCATTCTCATTCTCATCCACATTTACAACGTTTTGATTATAAAAGGTCCGAATCGCCGGAAATTTTAGTTGGTAAACGTTCTAGACAAAAATACCAGAGAACTTTGCCTGTTTTGACACGTTCCAAAGCAAAAGGATTTATATCTGACTATATTGACAATGATAACAATCAAGGTGCTGATTTAAAAAGAAGAAGACAATAAGTATCTTATTCTCAAATAATTGAGCATTTCTTTTTTATTTTTTTTATTCAACTTTTCCTATCTTCATTTTACTAGATAATCAATTTTATTTTATATTTTATTTTAGATGTTCTACTTTTATCATATATGTATGTTTACATACATATGTTTTTTTTTTCTCTCTATATCTTTCAGCTCTTTAGCTTTATATCTGCTTTCTCTTTATGTATTAAAAAGACATTCAATGCATTATAATAACCGTAATCAAATCGCGCATTTCAATTGAGAAAAGGAAGAGTTACATGAAAGAAGAAACAATTTTGTTTCCACTTTAGGATGGAAAATGTATGTGAATTTTTCTCTCTTTTCTTTCTTTTCTTCACAGTTTATACAGCTGGTTGTTTAAAGCAATGAGAGGTTTTCATATCCAGCACGTGCGGTTTTATGCTTCCAGTGTTATAAATTCAGGACCAACTAAGAAACTGTTTGGTCGACCATCAAATAATCTCACGAGTGGTATCGTAGGATTGGCAAATGTTGGTAAATCTACGTTTTTTCAAGCAATTACAAAGAGTACACTTGGTAATCCTGCAAATTATCCATTTGCAACCATTGAGCCTGAAGAGGCTAGAGTCATTGTACCAAGTGAAGAATTGGATTGTTTATCCAAATTATATGGATCCAAAAAGAAAATTCCTGCAATTTTAAAAATTTTTGATATTGCTGGTTTAGTCAGAGGTGCTTCTGATAATAAAGGTTTGGGTAATTCGTTTTTGAATGATATTAGATCAGTTGATGGGATTTTCCAAATTGTACGTGCTTTTAAAGATGCAGAAATTACTCATATCGAAGGAAATGTTGATCCGGTACGTGATTTAACAATCGTTCAAGATGAATTGATTTTGAAAGATATGGAATTTATTGAGAATTCAATCGAAAAATTACAAGTCCAGTTAAAACATAAAGGTAATAAACCAATTCATGAAATAAGTTCAATGGAATTACAATTGGAAGCATTATCAATTGCTTATGATTTATTAATGGAGGGTCAAAAAATC
Source organism: Pichia sporocuriosa (assembly GCA_030574275.1). NCBI lineage: Eukaryota > Fungi > Ascomycota > Pichiomycetes > Pichiales > Pichiaceae > Pichia > Pichia sporocuriosa. The sequence continues at coordinate 4,717 of JAJMES010000014.1, forward strand.
ATAAATAAAAAAGATTGGAAAGATGATCATATTGATGCACTTAATATTCATAATTTATTGACCGCCAAACCAAGTGTAATTTTAGTCAATGTTAATGAAAGTGACTATTTGAATAAATCAAATCAATATTTAAACGACATTAAAGGTTGGGTTGATGAATTTTCACCTGATTCACCAATAATTTTATTCTCAGCAGATTTTGAAACTGAATTGAATGAGAATGATAAGGATAATTCACAGTTTCAATCATCTTCAGCATTACCTGAAATCATTCAACAAATGAGAAAAGTTCTAAATTTGATTAGTTTCTACACTTGTGGTGATATTGAAGCTCGTCAATGGACTATAAGACAGTTTACATCCTGTCCAAAGGCGGCTGGTGTAATTCATACAGATTTTGAAAAAACTTTCATTAATGCAGAACTCATCAAATTTAACGATATCAAAGATATCAGTCCACCTTTTGATGAAAAATCTTTAAAATCAAAGGGTAAAATTCAAAGGGTGGGTAAAAATTACATAGTTGAAGATGGTGATATTTTACATTTTAAAGCTGCAGCTGCCAAAAAGAAATAGATTTGTTTTTTTTTGTTTTTTTCTATAGTTTACTATATATTATGATACTTGTACATATAAATTTCTCTACCCAACCTGACATTTTAAATATCGTGTAATGAATTATAATGTTCACCTAGTCCAAATGCGTGTTGATAGTAGACTAGTTTCAGTTCCTCATTTAAGCCGTTTTCGTTCATACGTAATGCAGCTCTACCGCTCATCATTACTGAAATTGGACAATCATAAACTTTTGATAATGCCAAAATTTCCAAATCGCCACCCCACATTGCAGTATTTTCAATTTTATCAACGTATTCATCAATATTTCTTAAAGACATCGTCTCTTCGTCAAACAGGAAAGGTATAAAATCGTCAGGATTCTCTTTGATAAAATTGCCCGCATTTTTACGTAACTCTTTGACTGTAACTTCAATATTTTGACGAATTTTCAACTGATCAGAAATTGATGAGAATAGACAATGACCATCTGGAGTTATATCGTGTTGTTTCACTTTTTGCAAGTCACATAAATCTTGAATATTTTTCAATTCGATTCCACGTAAATCGGGTTTCCCATCTTGTTCTTCCTTTGCTTCTTCTTGTATTCGTTTCATTTCAGCTTCTCTTTTAGCAAGCCTTTCCTTCTGTCTATTCCTCTTTTTTTTTGGAATTCCTGTCGGTATATCATCTACTACTTTAACCTCGCTAACTTGTTCATGTTTATCAGATAATCCAAGTTGTGCAAGTAATTTTTCTGGTGTCAGTTCCTCTTCTTCATCTTTTCCTTCATTTTTTGCACCGTCTTCTGTATCGTCTAAAGCATTCAAATATTTCAATTCTTTCTCATGTCTTGCTTTCAATTCATCCTCCATTTCTTTAATCTGTTTAAGTACTGCCTTACGTGTATTCTTGTTTGCTTGTTTCTTCATACCCGTTGTACGTCCAACCAAATCTTTTGCTTCCTTCTTATGCCTTGAGAGCATCATATCTTCCGTCTCTACAACACTCATAATTAATATTCTATTTATTATTTAAACTCAATCCCAATCTAATATATAACAGAAGATATATTCATACTTACAAAAAAAATCACTAATTAAAAAATGAGCCAGATGAAGAGAAGATGACAAAAAAAAACGAAAAAAAAAACGAAGAAAAAAAATTTTGAAAAAAAAAAAGAGAAAAATTCAAATTTGTCAATTTTTTATTGTATCACAATAAACTTAACAACCATTCCCCTTTTATTTGTTATTTTCCAAAGGATATTAGGAAAAACAAAACAAATAATGGGTTTCTTTTGGTCTTCTACGCCTGCTCCTGTTTCTACATCTGCTCATGCTGCAGCATCTGCAAATTTATCCGTATGTCTTAATTTTCTCTCCGAAATTTACCTATCTCAAACTAATTACTAACAAAATATTAATTTATCTAAATCATTATAGACTCCACCACCTGGATGTCCTATGCACCAAGCAGATAACAACAACGCATCTGCTTCATCATGTCCTGTCATTCACCAAGGTGAATCTAATACAGGTGAAACATTAAATCCACTGACAAATATGCCATATGATTTATCTTCACAAAAACAACCAGGCCAAAAAATTGATTTGCCAACTGAAAGAACACTATCAACCATTCCTAGAGGTGATGATAAATCGCAGGGAGTCTGGGAATATCCATCACCTCAGCAAATGTTGAATGCGATGTTAAGAAAGGGTAAAGGTGATATACCTGAAGATGCTGTCGAAAGTATGGTCAATATTCATAATTTTTTAAATGAAGGTGCTTGGGATGAAATTGTTCAATGGGAGAAGCCATACACACAAGAAACACATACTGAACCAAGATTATTAAAATTTACTGGTAGACCAGACGCATTATCACCAAGAGCAAGATATTATAATTTTATGTCAAAGATATTCCCTGATAAGTATGAATCTGAATTACCATTTGACAGACACGATTGGACAGTTTTAAGAAGCGATGGTGCAGGTAATTGGAAAAATGTGAGATATGTTATCGATTATTATTCTGGTGGTGATGATGAATTTGGATTGCCTTCTTTCTATTTAGATGTCAGACCAGGTCTCGATAACGTCGATAATGCAATCCAAAGATTTGAACATTGGAAGAAAGAAATGAAACCAACTTGGGATAAAGCTATGGGTCATGCTGATGAGTCTGACGGAAGGAAAGACTAAATTTAATCATTCCACCATTTCACAACTGCTACTTTATTCTCTTTTTCGTTTTCTTCTATTCTTAGGTATCCCTGTCTATAACAACATTTTTATTAATTAATTTATATCTAAAAAATTTTAAATTCGACCTTCCAAAAAATAATAATAATAATAATAATAAAATATACAAAAAAAAACCCCCAAATGAACGAAAGCTTTGTCTAATTCCAATAACATAGATTGTCAAAATAGCTTCCAATCTTTACATCCCTACCCCACCATAATTTGAATAAATCAACAACAAATTTTATATCAGAAGCACTATACGGATCCAAACCCATCTCCGATATATCATTTGCATCCAAAACTATAGTTGATGTAGTGTTTTCTGCATTATTTTGAACATCAAACCTTTCAATTAATTCAATTATTACACTGAATAATTTAATTGTAAGTTTTTGAAAATAACCAACCACAGAAATCAATCTATCAATATTATCATTTGAAATATCATCAAAACATTCAAATTCAATGTCAAATTCTTCATTTATTGATTTGAATGACTCACCAGCACTAGCCCACCATGATAAGCCACTCCATATTAATTCTTGAATTGATTTATTTTCACTCACATCAGGAGCAATTTGTAATAATTTATCAGTATTATTTAATTTTGAATACATTATTTTGAATTTTTCAAAATCTTTTGGAGTTGCATATTCAAGTTTATCAGTTATTGAATTTTTAACCTCTGGTATATTAATATTTTTATTACAAGAATTTAAAGGTAATTTTATTGCATAATCATATAAATTATCCTTTTCAATTATAATTTGATCAGTTGTTGATGCCAAATAATTAGAATCCAATTTAACTAATTGATAAATGTCATTGACACAAACATTATAAATTGGTCTAATTGTAATTAAATTTTCAATATCGTGATTAACTGAATTGATTAATTTTTCTTCAATCTCTTTCGGTATTGAAGAAATCAATGAAATACAATACAAAAATTGTGACATATCTCCAATTTTAAAATTATCGTGTTTGATTTCTTCATTTCCTTCAATGCATATCGTTGATGAATTATAAGGTGAATATAAAATGATTGATTTCCTCAATAATGCAATTTTCCAAATTTTGAAAATCAATGGCCCAAAATTGTTTATGAACGGAAGCAAAGAGTCAATCATATGATCGGATGTTAAATTGACATCTAAAATGGATGTTGCAATTGATGGTGATTTTGAACGTAAAATTGGTGATAGTTTAACATTTGGTGTGGTAATAGTAGTAGTAGTAGTGGTGGTGGTGGTAGGTGTGGTAGTATTTAATGAATCAAGTATTGGTGATTCGGATGATTTGATATTATAGCAACTATCAATGAAAAATTTATTAAATTTAGCAAAAAACTCTTCTTCTTGTTTATCCGTTGTCAAGTTCATAAAATTGCTTAATAATTGTGATAAATCAGATCTATAATTCCAACCAGCTGAATAAACTTTCAATTTCCAATCATTAAATTCGGTATTTTTCTCTAAATGTAAAGGGTCGATTAAAACTCCCAATGAAAATAATTTAACTTTACTTCTATCAACGATACCATCATCATTAACTTGTTGTAAATGACTATTTTGTTTAAATATTGATATACCATATAGAAAAGAATCTGTATCATTCTTTGGTTGAACAAAGCATATGGTATCCGAGTTGACTGAATGCAACCCTGAGGGAATAGATTTGAATTCAATATCTTTGCTTGAATATAAATCATCATTTAAAGATTTGAACCATTTCAGTTCATAACCTGTATGAACGTCAAATTGCGTTAAAAACATCGCACAAATCGGTGTTAATTTCTGCATCTCAATATAATATTCTCACTTGTAGTTTTATCAACTCAATGATATAGTATAGGATAATAATAAGATACAATAATATCAATACCTCGTAAAAGAAAAGGAAAAAGCCCACAAATTAATAAAACAAAGTGAGCGCTCAAACCATTCCTATCCATATCCCCACATAAGGAGAGACAATATCATGCTATGTATCTATATGGCTATATATCTATCTATTAATAAATCAATAAATCAGTAATTAAAAAGATGCTATTATTTGATAATTCATTGAATCTTTCAAAAAAAAAATATATATATTAATATCAAGAGTTGTTATATTATCATTTAATCATGGAGATTTAAAAGAAAAAGAGAATCTCAACATGTTAACAAACTAAATATTGTTGAATAAGAGAGGTTAACTTTGGGCTGGAAGTGTGATTTTTCTGCCTCGTATATATTGGACTGGCATTGTGTTGATTCTGCTATGTGTATACATGAATCATTGGTATTGTACCATAACTCACCTGCTCACATTTACAACGATGATTGTATAAACGATACAAAGAATAATTCCAAAAGGGTCTACCGTCACCGAATAGATTATTTTTCATGTGCATCGATAAATACACCAACAATGGATTATCATAATAGTGATACTGATATTTATAATGATTATATTGGTTTACACGTTCATGCAGCTAATAAAAAGAGAAAGTTGAATAATGATGAAGCTTCTTCTTTTTGCACAACTATTCAGAAATCAAATACTTATCCTATACCAGATATAGTTATAAAACAGCTGCATTTAGAGAAATGCAAACTGTCATCGATTTTGGAAATATTGGAAGGGTTGAAATATATCAAACCATCTTCAAGTAATGAACTTGATATTGATAAAGATATGATCGGTTATATAAATAATCGACTGACGACGATATTCGTATTATTTGACTGTTCAACTGTCAAATTTGTGAAATATTTTAAACTTTTTCAAAGGATGAACCTTAATATAGTTGGAATTACACCGGAATACAAATATTTTAATGATTGTCAATTTCCAATACTTCTTGACAGACACGGGAATATTTCTAAACAGTTGGGTCTTAGAAATCCAATTGGTGGTGGAATATATCCAATCCCATCAATTGTTATCTTTGACAAATCGCAAAATGAGGTGGTGAGAATTAAACTCGGTTATGATCATAACATTTACTATGATTGTTCGTCAGCGAATAACTTGCACAGTCTTCTCGATAATATTATTAATTATACAACAAGTGTATAGAATTTAAATATCATTCCACCCTGAGTGAAAGTATAGTAAAAAAAAATACAAACATAAAAGAAGCCAAAATAATATAATACACAATATATATAAAAAGAAAAGGGGGTGGGGGGAATTATAACTCAATCAAGCCCTGTCTTTCTTTGTCCAGATTTATAAACTCTTCTGTACTTGATTTCAATTTCCCAGAAATATCATCAATTGCCTTTGATATCCTATCCAATTCCTCGCGTTCTCTTTGTTTTAATTTATCATCTAATAAAGTACCAGGTTGTTTAGTTAACAATGCAAACATTTTCTCAGTTGGTTCATTAAATACAATTTCATCGTATCTAACACTTTCAACTTTACCATCCATACTTATCACACCATTATAAGGATGCAGTTTTAAATGATGAATTAAAGTTACATTCTTTTCACCACCTTCAGTATGAAAAAAAATCTTAATTATAATTTCAAATTCACCCCAACCAGTTTCAGTAACCTCAAATGGTGGTTGTTCAATACTCCTTGAAGAATTTGGGTATGTATCATGCAATTTGAAAACAACTTTTTTAATATATGTTGATAAATCATTACCTGTTGGATCTTTAACAAATACAGTCCATGAATGTGTATGATCCTTTGGAGCCGTTAATGGCATTGGATTTACAGGTGAAAATTTTGTTGCTATATTACCATATAAAATTGGTTTAGATATCGATACTTGTTTTATCCTTTTATGTGAACTCCCAGATGGTGCCATTATTGTATCTTAATAGTGATATTATGATGTGATTATTATTATTATAATCATATATGTAGATAAATGTATAATGTTTGTAAGATTTACATCATCATCATCATCATCATATCAAGAGAAATGGGAAAAATCAACCTGAAACGCGCAAATCCACCACCATCTCCAAAACCAAAACCGAAAACAATGTTAACTGTGAGTTTATTAATTAATGTTTACTATAGATGTCTATATAAGTATATAAAACCGATTATAACATTAGAAACTAAGAATAGAAATATAATACTATTATGCAATTTAATTTAATTTGATTTATTTTATTTTATTTTATTTTATTTTGTTTTGTTTTGTTTTTATTCGATTTGACTCGATTTTTCATTCTTCATCTCATCCTCTCATTTAATCAGAAAAGTTTGTGCCAATACTTTTAACTAAACCACCTTCCTTTGCAGCCATTTCATAATAACTGTAAATAGTTGTAGCTGCCATTAAAATCGAAGTACCAGAACCTAAACAACCGGACATATCACTCATAACAGATAAAGCACCAATTGTTGCACCACCAAATGCAGCAGCAGTTGGAATAATCTTTTTTAATTCTTTATAAACTGAAGTTTCTCTATGACCAGCAATAACTAAACCTTGGTCTTTAAATTGTTTTGCAACATCCCTTGGAGAGGTACCAGAAACTTCAATCCAAGTTTTTGAAAAGAAAGCACAAGTACCTAAAACAAATACAATGTAAATTACAGTCTTAATTGGATCTAATAAAGCTTCTTGAATATTTAAAGGTGGTTGCATATAATAAGATAAACCAGAAATTGCAAATAATTGTTGACTACCTTGCTTTGGTTCCCAACTACCAATTAATTTAACAATTAAATTATTTGGGAATCTTGAATATAACATTTGAGAGATAATGAAAATATTTGAAGTTAAAGCACTTTGTAACATAATTGGCATATTTGAAGTATAAAATAATCTAATTGGATAAAAATTGTAAGGACCTCTTTGTCTAGTTGATTTAATTGGTAAATCAACTTTTAAACATTGTAAATAAACAACTAATGAGAAAACAATTAGAGTTGAAAAAACTTGTGACATATTTGGTGCATTATCTCTAAAGAATGAATCAACTAAAGCAGCTCTTTTACTAGATTTTGTAAATAATAAATGAACAAATGCTAAAATTGCACCTTCAAATTCAGAACCTCTACCTCTGTTAACTAAAGTTGGTGAGAAACATTTCCAAACAATTGATTCACAAATTTTAGTTGACATGAATAATGAAGTACCTGAACCTAATCCATAACCTTTTTGTAATAATTCATCTAATAAAATAACCATTAAAGCTGCGAAAACTAATTGTAAAATTAATAACAAGCAAACTCCATAACCCAAATCAGATGGTCTACCATACATACCAGTTAAAACATAAACAGTTGCTTGACCAAATGATAATAAAATTGCCAATAATTTTTGAGAAATTTGTAATAATTCTCTATCTTCTTTTGATTCATTATTAAAACTAATTAATTGAATACCTTGTAATAATTGGAAGATCATACCTGATGTAACAATTGGAGAAACACCCAATTCCATCAATGTACCCCTATTTGAAGCTAACATCATTCTTAACCAAAATAAAGGATCACTTGATTCACTTGATGTAATACCATAAAGTGGTATTTCACTCATAACAAGGAAAATTAACAATGTAACACCTGTCCACATCATTTTTTGATTGAATGGAACTTTTCTTTCAGGAGCCAAAACTTCTGGAATATATGGTTGGAAAGGTTTTACTAAATCAAGGACACGAAAACCACTCATTTTATTTTGTTTCTATATATGTGTGTCTGATTGATTAATTGACAAGAAAAGATAAATAAATAAATAAATAAAATAAAAGAGTAAAGTAAAATATACAACAACAACAACAACAACTACAACAAATTAAAAAAAAAGAAACAATAAAAGTTAGAAAAAAAAAAAATCAAAATCAAAAATAAAAATGAAAATAACATAAAAAAATGAATATGAAATGAAAACTCGTCCAAATTGAATAGAAAATATTCGACGTGTCCTTTTCCTCTTTTCCTCTTTGCCTTTTTGTTAATTTTTTTTGTTAAGTTTTTTTTGTTAATTTTTTTTTTATTTTTTTTATTTTTTTTTTTTGGCGACAGTCACGTGATTGGATGGTCACGTGATTTGTATATTATTACTTCTTTATTTATTTATTTTTTTTTATTACTTATTTTTTATACCATACTTATTTATTTTTTAATAAAAGTTAACAATTTATCAATTTCTTCCTTTGTACCTAACCAAATACCACTTCTTTCATGAATTTTCTTTGGAATTAAATCTAAAATTCTTTCACCTTTATCATTAACAGCCATACCACCAGCTTGTTCTAATAATAAAGCCATTGGGAAACATTCATATAAAATTCTTAATTTACCAGTTTTAGATTTTGAATCTGATGGATAACCGAAAACACCCCCATATAATATTGTTCTATGAACATCTGCAACCATTGATCCAATATATCTAGCACTATATGGTTTATTATTTTCAATTTGTGGTTCTTTTAATGATTTAATATAATTTTTAATTTCATCATTCCAATAAAATGAATTACCTTCATTAATTGAAAAAATCTTTTTATTATTTTTTATCTTTAAATTTGGATAAGTTAAAATAAATTCACCTAAATGAGTATCTAATGTAAATCCATTAACACCTGATCCTGTTGTTAACATTAAATGAGCTGATGCTCCATACATTGTATAACCAGCTGCAACCATTTCATTACCTGATCTTAAAACATCTTTAATTGAACCAGTTGAACCTGGTTGTAATTTATAGACTCCAAAAATTGTTCCAACTGAAACTCCCGCATCTAAATTTGATGATCCATCAATTGGATCACAACAAACTGCATAATTACCTGAGTTACCTTCAAAAATAATTAAATCTTCTTGTTCTTCACTAACTAAAACTTTAACATTACCTGAACTCTTCATTGCATTAATAAAAATATCATCTCCTATAACATCTAATTTTTTTTGTTCATCACCAGTTGAATTTGTTTGTCCATAAAGTCCAATTAAATTAACTAATTCTGCCCTTCTGATGGTATGAGCAATAAATTTAAATGCATATTGTAATGCATTTAATAAAAGTGATAATTCTCCAGTTGCATCCGGTGCAAGCCTTTGTTGTTCTTCAATTATAAATCTAGTTAATGTAATTAAATCTGTTTTAATTGGTGAATTTGCTTCTGACATTTTGTTCTTTTTTCTTTTTTTTTTTTAATAATACAAGTTATGTTTATATCAATCTTGATAATAACAAATAAATGAAATGATATAGTTCAAAAAATAAAGAAAAGAAAATAAAGTAGAATTGTTTATAGAAAAAAAAAAACTACAATACTTTCACCTTTTAATAAATTTATTTTGTTTGTTTGTTTGTTTGTTAAATTTTTTTTTTTTATTTTTCCTTTGCCTTAATCCTTCTCCGGGAATTTTTCTCACCCCACAATTGTTTTTGCCTTTTTTTCTTTTTTATCCTCCGGGAAGGGGTAGGAAGAAGAAAGGGGAAAAAAAGATTTTTTTGGCATTTTCTCCGGGGGATTATGTATTGCTGCGTCTATCGGCGTTGTATATGTATATGGTTCTCCATGTTTTTTTTTTTGGATCATCTTACAGAAACGGAAAATATTGATTTAACTATAAAAAGATTGTTGAATTATTTATACAAATGGACAACTTAATTTAAGGTTAAATTAAAAATAAAGGACTAATTTCTTTTTTTTCGGATAGATTTGTGTAATATTGTAATCGAATTATCCATTACAATTCTTACATTATGATTGTATGAATTGAATATTATCTTACTTAAATCGTATTAGACAGAAAATGGCTTACACTAGACATACTCTTTATAACATTATACATAGTCTATAAATACTGGGCTATCTCTTACTGTATACTTATATCTTGGGAACAACTTCTAAAAGTTTTCAAACTTACGTAATATCTGGTTGAATAAAACGTGTGGCATGTATTATATGCCAAACTACACCTATCATCATATCTTAATTACATATAGTATGATAAAGCTATCAATAAATAATCATAATAAATTTCTAATTGACATGTTTGTTTTCTTTCTTTTTTGTTTTCAATAATTTCTCTATCTTAGTATCATAAAAACTATGGCAGAATTAAATACTAATCTGGAAAAATACGGGTGGCTTATTGATCAGCTGATTGATGATAATATCATCAGTAGCGAATATGTCTTCACTGATTTTAAACCATTTCCAAATTGTGAAAGGAAAATTTTGATTGTTGGATTAATCCATTGTGCTGATGGTCCAGTTGGATTAAGTTCTTATTATAATTATGATGGTGTGGGTATAACGAGTGTTAGATCCTTGTTTTTGACTTTAACTACATCAGGTTGGAAAGATTTTTTAAAAAGAATTAAATCATATTTGGAACTGGAAAATATTTATTTACCTTGCATAATGATGGAAAAATGGAGACGCTATTTTCCTAACCAGTGTGTCAGATAACTTTCTTTTTTTTAGCTGTTCTTAATGGATATACATTGATCAAAAGGAGAAAAAAAAATAATTCGATTCAACAGATTTATAAGTTATTAATCCTTATATAAACAAGTAATTTCCAGAGCATTTTCATTTCAAAACCATCAATAAACGTAACTTCAGTTGCAAAACCGGATTCTCTAGCAAGATCGCCTTCGGGATCATAATCTTTACTGAAAAATCCATTGGCATTCTGGATAAAATCATTAATTAATTCGTCATTATTTTGAAAATTGTTGGTAATTTTAGTGTCTGAGACTTTGAATTTCCTGCTTGGCTTTTCATTTTTCAAATTTGGATAATTCCATTCTCTAATAAATTGTCCTTTCTCCAATGTAAATGATTTAACGTGAATTTCATTCATCAAATCATTATTTTTGATTGCCATCAATTTAGCATATCTTTCTTCAATTGATAATGGAGTTGAGTCATCAATAATTTCAGTCAATTTAAAATTAGTGAAAAAATTTTTATAAAACATTCTCCTTTTTTTCAAAAACGACGCACTCCTGATTAGATAGATTGCAATTAATTTTAATTCTTCACTTTCAATATAGTTTAATAGTTTAACTAAATTTTTAACTGAATCAAAATCAAACAATAACCATCCAGTACCATAAAAACTATTACACGAAAATCCTTCGATACTTGATATAATGGAATTTAAAAATTGTCCAACTGTATAATAAAATAAATAAATTAAAATTTTCAATTCATCAGATTTTAATTTATTATTAAATAATGAATCTAAATTACTTAAATCATAGGGTATAATTGAATGAAACGAATTCAAAATTCTTATTATGTATCCATTATTATAGCCTAAAAATGAATTAAAATTAATATTATTCTTTAATAAAATACAATGTTTTTCTAAAAAATAACTTAAATTTTCATAATTGACGTCATTTGTATATTTTGTTGATAACTTATCAAAAATTTTTTTTAATTCATCTAAATTTTCAATACTATAATTTGGTATAATCATATTTTTAAAATCTGAAATTAAATGGGCTGAAACAAGATTTGAACCTGATGTTAATAAGTCAACTTTTGATTTACCCATAACGATCGAATATAACCCAGTTGAGAAAATACCTAATAAATTAACAGCTTTATTACCCTCATTTAAACTTAATTCATATTTCAAACCATTCTTAAAATGATAGACCAAACAATAGTTTAAAACAACAAAAGATCCAGTCAATAAATCAACTTTTGCTAATGAATTCTCATTATAAATTGGTAAATATTCATCTTTAATAATCTTGGTAATTTGATCGATTGAAATATATGAATCATTTTCACATTTACAACAAATTGATAGTTTTGTTTCATAATTAACCAATGGCAAAACTTTTTGACATAATAAAATATTCTTATAATAATCCATTGTAAATAAAACAAATGATCTCCTCAATAACTTACTAAAGATTTGAACTATTAACAAAGTTTTAAAATAATCAATATTTAAAACAACATCTAAATTTGCATTACCTATTAGTTGGAAAATTTTTTCAAAATTATAAGTTAATAAATTATTATAAATCATTGATGATCTTTTCTGAAATTTTTCAATGTTTTCAATTTCAATATTTGGATTTAATTTTAATTTTTTATTTACAATTTTAGAATTATAATACAGTGGTTCATTATTATCTGACAAATTTGAAGTATTTTCATAATGATTTGGTGGAGATGGATTTAAATGAATTGTTTGTAATGGTTTATAATTATTATAATTATTATTTTTCAAAGTTAATGATTTACCCATTGAATTTTTCAAAATAACACCTTCAATTTCATGTGCTTTATACATTGAATTATCCTCTTGAATTGAATTATTATTTAAATTGATCTCTTTTATAGCTTGATAATATAAATCATTATCATTTGTTATATTAGTTAAAATGTTATTCCTATCAATATTTTTCTTATTATCTAAATGACTAGTTAAAATTTGATTTATTTGAAATGGAGTCATTGTTAAATATGGGCAATCAATATGTTTACGTTCACAAAATGAACAACTTGGTAGAGTTTCATCACATTTAATTTTTCGTTGTTTACAATTCAAGCAACCATTTTTAGAATTTTTATTCTTTCTTCGAAGTTTCATTAATTCAATTCTATCATTTCTTTCATCTTCAATCCCAAGTTCAGGTTTGAGTTTGAGTCCATTTTGCCCTGTTGTAAACATATTGGATGAAGGACTAGCGTTATCAATTTGTTTAGTTTGTATATTGAGATCCATATTTCCTATATTTGAGATATGAGTAAAGATATAAGTCAAATTAAAAGATTAAAGTGAAGAAATAGCAAGAGCAATAAAATTTTTAAATTGAAAATGACACTAAATTAACTAAAAAGTAGGCTAAAAATTAAGGTTTGGATCTACAGGCTGTACAAATGTAGTAATTAGCATCGAACGAAAAGAAGGAAAGTTATGCTAAAAAGCTGCGCCCGGAATTTAAAAAAGGAGCAAATTTCATTTTCCATTTGTCCATTTTCAGTTTTCATCTTTTTCAATAAATTTTATTTAAGTATGAAAGAAGGTATATATATATATATACAAGAGACGAGATTGGGGTAAAACTAACAAACTGCATCAACAATTGCTTCAGAGGAAATTGTTTGAACTGAAGAAACTAAAGGTTTTTCGGCACCTAAATAACTTTCAAAAAGTAATTCAGTAATTAAAGGTTCTTTAATAACGCCTAAAACTACAGGATCATTTCTTTCATTAGAATTTGAATTCTTGGTGGTTTGAACAATAACTTTGATATATTGATCATCAGTTATTTCCATAAATAATAAAGAATTTTTCTTAGCAGACATTTTAACGGAAGTGAAAACCGTTCTCAATTCATCCAAACCGTTTGAAATTTTTTCAACTGTGATTTTATCATCAGATTTCATCAATCTATTATAATTTGGATTATTTTTAATAGTTCTTATAAAACCATCCCTAAAATGGGCTAAATCGGTATTCCTAATTGCACAAATTCTAGCGGTAAATTTAACACCACTTGATAATAAATTTTTAATTAAAATATTTGAGATTTTAGGATTATTCAAAGCATTTGATAAATTTTCCCTATGATTAAATAAATTGGCATCATTAGTTTCATAAAAAGTTTCAATAAATTTTGAGTTTAAAATTTCTTTCGTTAATTTTAAATCATCTTCACAGATATATAAACCTAATGCATAAACTTTGAATTTTAAAAATGAAACTTCACGTATACCATAACCTATTAGATCATAATTATTTGATAATGGAGTTGAAATTTTTTTTGGTAATGGATCAACTGAATTTAAAACTGAAATTGAATTAATTGAATCATCTAATTGTACTTGATTAATATTATTATAATTGTGAATTGAATATAATCCAACACCTGTAAATAAGGAACCTAGAATAACAGCTAAAGATTTATTGATAATATGTGTATTACTAATAGTTTTAGGGTTCAAATTGGCATTACTGAATGATCTTATAAAACGTGTGGTAGTTTTAGATTGGAAACTTTTAAAACCTGATAAAACACTTCTACTAATGAAAGGCATAATTAATATTATTTAAAGTGTTGAAAAAAAAACCAAAAAAAAAAAAAAAAAAAAAAAACTATTCAACTTATAATAGTAATAATCATAATGATAATAATAACGAAAAAGAATGAATAAAGTGGCAAAAACAAACAAGCAAAGGAGAAAAAAAAAAAAAAAATTCCGCTTTTGGTGTGCGGTAAAAATTTCCATTTTAGGAAAATAATAGAACTTTACAAAAAGTATTTAAGTGGAGATCAATTTCCGGTTTTCTTGTGTGAGTTATATTTAAATTTCATTTGTATCTTATTAGTTGATTATCGAAGTAGTGATTATTACAATACAACACAATATGAGTAAGTTTACAATCAAGGATACAATTGAAGTTTATGGTGGTAAGTTATTAAAACTTAACCATGAATCAAATATTACAAATACACCAATGGATGTTAATATTTATTTACCACCAAAATATGAAGAAAAAGAAGTTGATAAATTACCAGTTTTACTTTATTTATCAGGATTAACATGTTCACCACAGAATGTATCAGAAAAATCATTTTTAACATATTTTGCATCAAAATACGGATTTGGATTGGTATTCCCAGATACATCACCAAGAGGTGCTAACATTGAAGGTGAAGATGAAAATTGGGATTTTGGTACAGGAGCTGGATTTTATGTTGATTCACTCGTTGAACCATGGAAGAAAAATTATAATATGTATTCATATATTTTAGTTGAATTATTACCATTAGTTAATGAAGAATTTAAAGGATTAAATATTTTAAATAATTGTTCAATTACAGGTCATTCAATGGGTGGTTATGGAGCAATAATGATGTATTTACGTAACCCTGAAAAATTCAAATCATGTAGTGCATTTGCACCAATTTGTAATCCAAGTATCGTTCCATGGGGTGAGAAATGTTTTGGTAATTATTTAGGTGATGATTTAAAAGAATGGGAAAAATATGATCCATGTTGTTTAATTAAAGATTATAAAAGTAACAAAGGTGATGATGAAAAGATTTTAATTCATGTTGGTACAAAGGATGTTTTCGATTATAGGGATAATCAATTAAGATGTAAAAATTTAGTTGAAGCATCAAAGGGTACCAAATTAGAAGGTAAAATTGATTTAAATATTGTTGATGGTTATGATCATAGTTATTATTTCATTTCAAGTTTTGTTCCGGAACATGTTGAATTTCATTTAAAATATTTAACTAAATGACTATCTAAATTATAAATTATTATAAATAAATAAATAATTAAATAATTAAGTAATTAATTATCATTTTGATTATGATGCATCATATGATTCATCTGATGATCATCTGATGATGATGATGATGATGAGCCACAACTATTAAGATTTAAAAATAACAATTGAAATATGAATAATAAACAGATAAATAAAGTAAAATGTTTAGCAAATTTAAACATTTTCTTACACTTCTTTGATTTATTATTATTATTATTATTACTATTATTATTATTATTATTATTATTATTATTATCTAATTCATCATAATTAGGTAAATCATCAAATTGTTTTAATTGAATATCATTCATTGCATCGATATAATCTGGAAGTTTTAAATCATTATTATTATCAACACTCAGATCTCCCTTTGAATCTGAATTTGGTAATTTTTCGTAAACTGTTTTAACCTTATAATCTTTTAAATTATACTGTGACATATTATCTAAATCCAAATCTGGATTATATAAAACTTCTTGTTGTTCGATATATTCTGGCATAATTAATAAATGAATAAATAAATACAAAGGCTACTAATAAATAGATAAACAAATAGAGCAACAAATAAGTGGGCAATCAATCAATCGATCAATTAATTAAATAAATTCAAAGATAAGAAAAAGAAAAAGAAAAAGAAAAAGAAAAGAGAAAAACCAAGGTCGATCGACCCAATTGTTTTTTGTTTTTTTTTTTTTTTTTTTGTGCTCATCAAAATTTATTTAATTTTTAATTTTTAATTTTTAATTTTTAATGCTCAGCCAAAAATTAACTTTTAAACTGTTTTTTTTAATCCTTTTTTTTTGTTGTTGGATTAATTGGATTAATTGGATTAATATAAACAATACAATGAATTCAGAATTTACATATAATAACAATAACAATAACAATAATAGACGTAGAAGTTCAAATGGTTATAGATTTAATAATAATGGAATTAATCAAAATAATTCAAATTTAGTTAATGGATTTATATCTATCTACGAACCAGTAAATAAATTTAATAGTAATGAAATCCAAAATATTTTACATTCAAATTTTGAAAATTATAAATCAAAATCAATTATATTTAAAGATGATAATTCAGTCAATAATAATAATAACAATAATAATGAAAATGAATTTATAATAATTGATCAACAGCATCAACAACAACAACCAAATAGAAATAAAGATATTTTAAGTGAATTAAATAAAAGTATGATGCGTATTTAGATGGAAATTACGTAATTGATTTTTGATTTTTGTTTTTTGTTTTTTGTTTTTTTTTTTTTTTTTTGGTGTTGAAAGAGAAAAAAAAAAATTTTGTTGTTTTTTTTTTGTTTGTTGTGAGTTGTCACCAGTTCTCCTTCTTTTTTTAATTGCTTTGTTTTTGTTTTTGTTTGTGTTTTTATTTTTATTTTTATTTTATAAATTTTTTTTATTTTTTTAATAATAATAATAATAATAATAATACTAATAATAATAATATTCAAAATATATTCATAGGTGTAATAATAACATAATTAATTTTAATATGTCAATTATTTCAAATAATCATCATACACCTTCACAATCATTATCTTTATCATTATCAGATCCAATAAATATTTCTTTAAAACCACCAATTAAAAGAGGTCATAGACATCGAAGGTCAGCTGCAATATCAGGTGATTTTGATTCAAATTATTTTTTACAACCACCAATTTCTTCATCATTTAATGATAATTTATCAAAATCTTTACCTTGTTCACCCATAAAGACTATTAATAATAATAATAATAATAATAATAATAATAATAATGCATCACCAAATTTAAATTCAATTCAAAATTCAACTTTTTCAATTAATAATAATAGTACACCAATTTCAAATTTATCAACTCCAATTAAATTTTATTTGACTGATGAAACAAAATTTTCAAATTCAAATCCAAATATACCTGATGCATTAATTAATTTAGATGATATTAATAATAATAATACCAATACCAATACCAATACATTATCTTCTTCATTACCATCAAAATTTAATAAAAAAAATCAGAATTCTAATTATAACAATGAATTTGAAAATTATTCAATTCATATACCAAAACATTCATTATTATGCTCACCGAAAAAGACTGATGTTATAATAGTCGAAGAAATTACTGAAGAAAATAATAATTTTGATTTAAATACTAATACTAATACTAATAATAATTCAGATATTGAAGATAATGATAATGATATTAGTTTTAATAATCAATTTGAATTAAATTCAATTTTAATGTCAAAAAATTTAAATAATTCATTAACTTCATTACCAACTAAAAATTCAAATAATTCTTCAAATAATTCAATTAATTCAAATAAAAATCATTTCACAAATTTAAATACTTCATCAATTACAAGTTTAAAAGGTAAAGTTAGATATCAATCTTATTATAAATTGACTCCTTCAACTCCAAAAAATAATAATAGTAGTAAATTATCATCCCCAATTAAATCTTCCATTAAATCACCATTTCAATATCAATCTTTACAATATGATTTACCAGATGATTTTCATCAAAATAATGATATTTTAAATGATTTAAATAATTTAGATTCAAATGAAAAAACTTTAAATTTAAATGAAGATATAAATATAAATTTGAATATAAATTCAAATTTAAATTCAAATTCAAGTTTAAATTTATCTAATAAATCAAATAAATCCATTAAACCAAAACATGAACGTTCTTCTTCTTTATTTTCAATAATTTCTAAAAAGATAAATCATCATAAAAGGAAATCTTCATTAATAAGTTCATATTCTAAAAAATCTATTGCCTTTTTAGATAAATCCGATGATGATGATTTATTAAATCTTAATTTAAATAATGATTCAACCTTAGATGCTGATTTTACTTTGACTCAAGATTGTATTGGTGAGCCTGGTCCAATGATTGATATTGCTGAAAATGATATAAATCAATTAAATGAAATTAATTTAAAAAATAACACTAATACCAATACTATCAATAACAGTTCAAAGAATAATAATCATAAAAAAAACCTTTTTGGTTGGATTATAAAATCAAAGAAAAATCGTGCTTAGATAGCTATATTATATTCTATTCATTTTGATGTCTTTTATCACTAATTTCATATTACTATAATCGGATTAATTGACTTTAGTTTACATTTGTTTTGTTTATTTTTTGTTTTTTTGTTTTTTTGTTTTTTTGTTTTACTCATTCTACATTTATCCCTGGGTTGGTTGGTTTTTTTTTTTTGCTTGCCTTTATTTTTTTTTTGTTTTCTTTTGTTTTGTTTACTTTCTAAATTTACACTATAGACATAGACAATTTGCTTTTTTTTTTCTCTTATTTTCAATGGTTTTATCCATTTCGAGTCTTTTCTACTCCATATTTATTTCTGCTTCGTTTAATTTGATCTTTAATTAGAATTCATAATGTACATAATTAATCTAATAAATATATCTTTATATAACACTCCTTATCGCCTTTTAACAACATCGACAATTGTAATATGATTACCAGCTGACTTCATCTTTTCACTAAGTTCAAACTTTTCATTTATATACCATTTACTACCAGTACCGTCATTGCCACCGCCCTCACCGATTAAAATAGGATGCTTCTCAGAACTTAACGAGTTTAGACTTCTCAATGCAATATCTGCTGGGATATTCAATTTTGAAACAATAATCTCAAATTCAATATTATTGTCTTCTTCAAATAACAAAAGTATCATACCATGATACATATTACACTTTAAATGACATGTTAGTTCTCCATTGTTTGGTATGTTATAATCAATAGATATTCTAGAATATAAATAACTCATATTAAAATTGAATTTCGGATTGATGATATTCTTCCTCAATTTGAGCTTTTCCTTTGTAAATTTCTTAAATTCACGCATCATTCCCAACATGTCAGCTGGTAAATTCAATTTAACTGATTCTCCTTCATTATTTGGATCAACTTCTTGTGGTAAACTTATCATGTGTAATTCACTTATATTGTTTAAACTGTTATTCTTGGTAAATTCAACTCCATCTTTGTATGACTCTTGAAAATATTCGAAAACTTCACACATTGAAATACCATATTGATAATCTTTACAAATTTCATCTAAACATTTGGCTAGTTCTAATTCACAATCCGATATATTGGTAAATAATGTAAAATCTGCATTTAATAAATCATTTAACATACGCTGAATGAATGATGCTTGATATATTTTCTTAAATTTTAAGCTGTTACCAAAAGATATCAATTGAAGGAAGATTTTTACCCCTTCTTTTAATTTTTGTAATTCATCCTCCAATTTATTCCTATCTTTATTTTTCGGTATAATTCTCAATTTATAATGTAAATATTGCGCATAATTGCCTCCTATGTCCCTTTTGAATGACCTTAATCCATAGAGCTTAAAATCCGAAATAAAATACTTCCATAAATTTTTTTCATTTATCACTTCACAAATTTTATGTATCGTTGTCACCATTGGAATTAATGTATCAAATGTTTTAATAACTGTCTTTAATTTTTCATCGCTACTGTTGTCAAATTGTGAAACTAAATTACTGGTGAATTGTTCGAATGCTAATTCCCAATCTCTGCTGGACCAATCATACTTTGAGTAAAATGAAAGAGCATCTAAAATTTTATCCTTTATTTCATTGTTATCAAAATCTTTATACCATTCAGATAGTAAATCTTTGATACCATTAGTCAATACTGTTGAGTCTTCACTGAACAAATTCTTGAAATCATTCACATCAAATACTCTAAGGTTGGGATCTTTACAACCTAATCTAATAAAATCCTCTATATCATCTGAATGCTTCTTAATATGTGATAACAATGGGAAAACATTTTTGACTTCAAAACAATTATCAGAAAGATTTTTTTCTATCTTATTCAATACATGCGTATAGCAACTCTGAAAAATTTCAAAACCATGGACTTCTTCATGACCTATAACATCATTTAAAAATTTACATAGTGAGTAGAATTTAAAGATATTCCTGGTTATATTTTCAATTTCATCCTTTGATGCCTTACCTGTGAATAAATGTTGCAAATCAATACTCATTTTAGCTATTGATTTAACTAAAATTCTACTTTCTGGTGACTCTGCATAAAATATCCTTTCCACGTCAATATACATATAAAAATTTGCAAATATTGAGCAAACTATAAACTCTAACTCTGTAGTTGCATAACCCATAGAAGAAATAGATTCATAATCACCAGATCTGAATCCGGGAATTCTACGTATTCTGTTCTCATATGTATTTACGTTGTATAGACCATGATACATTGGATAAAATATAATATTATAATATTTGAATTCATTCCAAACTTGTGTAAAAAATAAACATATCGGATATGGGCCGTTTGAAGATTTCCAATCATCATAGTCGAACATTTCATAAATATTATTACATGCATCAGTCATTATCGTTTCAACATCATGCAATATTGCAAAATGATCGTTCTTGAGATCTGACGCAGGTGTCAATTTCCCAATTCTTTGAACTTTTTGTTGAAATTCCATCATATTTTTACCAGGAGATTTCGTATATTTAGATATATCTTCAAAAAATCTTTTCTTTGTGGTTTTCAAATTTGCAAATCCATCACCCGGTTGTGGATTAGTTTCATCTCTATTCAAGTCCCTACGAGATGGTGGCCCTGAATCATTCTTCTTTGTTCCGACTGCTGGATCACCGTCTCCATTCAAAGGAACTGTAGTTATCTTACTGATAAACTCCATTGTGTGTGATTAATTGCTTGAACTTTATGAGAATATGTGTAGTGGTATAAAAAATATTTACCACTCACTCAAATGTGATCATTCCAAACATGTTTCTGGAAAATGCGAACTTTTTTTTGTTTCTTACCCATCTTCAATGGAACAGTCACTTCGTTTCGTTTTAATCAATGCACAACACAAAACAAAGGATAAATAGTTTTATTTTTATCTTGTAGGGGATGAGACCTTTTGTTGATTCCTTGCATCAAGAATATTTAAAAACAGATTATCCCCAATTGGCCGTGTATTTTGAGCATGACGAACAAAATCCTAAAATTATAGAAATTTCTTCCATTGCAACAAATGACAATTCTGAAAATGTTGACGATGAGACTGATCACAAAGGTGAAAATGGGTATTATCCCTTTGAAAGGTCACTGAACAAGGGAGATTATTTTATTGAAAAGACTAGCAAATTATTGGACTATTTGGAGTTGAAAAATAAAAGTTTTGTTGAAGCTGATATTCTAGAACCATCTATGTTTAATACATATTATGATTTTCAGGTTGATTATGATTGTTTTGGCCATATCCATACTTTGTTGGATCGTTGGCTTATTAAACAAACCACATTTTTGTTTAGATCTGATAACTCGTTAGAAATTTTGATGGTGTTTTTTGAAAGGTTAAAAATTATATTTGACTACTTTAATTTTCTTGAATCTTTTAATCATAAATCTGGAACTGATGAATCATTTATTACATTGTTCAAGAATAGAATTGCAGATTTTATGGATAACAGTGCATATGGAAATCTTTCAAACTCGGTGAAATTGGCGTACAAAACACTAATGAAAGAGATATTGAATGATAGTGATAATATTAAAATCGATCAATTGATTTTTCTACTTGAGTTTTGCAAAGCATCACAAACTGCAAAAAAAATTTTTGAAAGTTTAGGATATAATGAAAACTTGGATATGTTCAATTTAAGAATTGATTGGAATGTGTCAGATATAAAAAAACTTCCACAAACAATTATACAGATAGAGGACGCTATTCAAAAGTCCCCTTATATCTTTTCTGAACTTTATGTGGCTAATCCTGAAAACCACCAATGCTTTAGCAAGATATTTTTGGACCTTCTATTTTTAGATAATTCTGATTATGATTTTTTTGTGCAGGAATCTTGTAAAGGTCCTAAATTTAGGATAATTTCAGATTTGGTTAAAAAAAATTATTTTCCATCTAAAATAGAATGTAAGAAAATAAACGATCGTCTCTCTCGGGTTTGTTTTAAAAAGCTACTGCATTCAGAACTTGAAGAGAGGGAAAAATTACATGATCAGATTGAACTTGTGTTTTCGAAATTTCAATCTATGCTTGTTAATTTTTCACCTTTCTTGACCCTTTTTGATGATTATCTTGAATTGTTTCATGATAAGTTGATTAAAATTTTAGAATCAAATCCCGATAATGTGGGATTAGAATGGAATATGACTAATTATGCTATTATGTCTTCCCTATCGAAGCAAGAGCTTAAAAAATGGAAGGCTAGTTGGTATCAGAGATTGGAAAATTATTTGAAACCTCTAGTTTTTGATTTCAGACAACAAACTCTTTTTAAATGTATGAGTTATTGTTTTAGATCGCAATTTGATAGCGTTGAGTATTATTTTAGAAAAAACAAAGAATTAATTGATAATGTGAGATTATGGGGTGGACCTAATGGGGAAGATCTTGAATTTAGACTTATGAAAGTTGATAGAGAAAATGAATATTTGTCCTTGATGAAAAGTAAAAAAGTTAATTTACCCCTTGTACTAAAAGAATGCTCGAAGGTAATGTTGTCCAAAATACGAAAGGAAAAAAAAATCGTTAAATTAAACAGTAACTATCAGAATGTTGAACTTGACTACACTTTATCTGAACAAACAGTACACTTGGAATGTTCAATTTTTACTGCTGTTATCTTACTAAACTTTGAGAATACCGATATAATAGACTATAAAGTTTTAATGAAAAAAACGGGAATGACACCGGATGTGTTCAGTGCCAATATAATGAAACTGACTAATGTAGGTCTTATTGTACAGGTAGGAAATAATGTTCACCTTCAAACAACTAAAACATTCCCTGAAACTGTGAACGTTGAATGAAAAATGTGAGGAATTAATTTAATAATCATTATCCTCAGCTTTTGAATTTATGCGGTTTTTTTATCTGTTAGCCGGATTGTTATACGTACATAATACTTCAACTTTGATTTTAATAGATTCGAAACTATGTATAGAGGGTGATAATGAAGTGTCTCCAAGAGGTTTGTCGCTTAAATGACTCACTTTGGACTAGTTCTTGATTTTGCTTTAGGTCGAAATGAGTTCGAATGAAGATTTGGTTCAGAAATCATATATTTTCTAGTTTGTATACATTTAGAAGTTATATATGACTTTGACAAACGTAAATTGAAGGTTCATTTTCATATTGTAAAACTACATAAAATTACTAGATACTGACAAAGTCCATTTAATGTATATATTTATTTTAAAATAAATCACAACTTTCTTGGTAAAACAAGCATTAATCACGTCAAATTTTCCCAGAAAATACTTCCTACAATGAAATAAAATGAAAAAAAATAAGATAAAATAAAATAAAATGAAAAAAAATAAGATAAAATAAAATAAAACCCAGAAAATAGAAGTGTTGATAAAAGAAAAAAAAAACATGCTCGCCTCATGTCGGGCACTAGCTCCTGATTGCGGTAAACATGAAAAATTAACGGTTAAAAACTTGCAAATCATTCAATTAAAAAACAAAAAAAAAAAAGATTTGAATTATTTGAATTATGTTTATTTAAATTTTATTCATCTTGCATATTATTACATTGCTGAGTTTATCATGATAGAGAAAACACTACAGGCAACATTAAGATTGCACAGTTCTTCAATAACATGCATAGAACCTTTTTACCTACCGTCTACGTTGACTTATACTTTAGGTGATCCTATTGAATACCCGATTTTCAATCCAACCTTGATGACAGCCGATGAATCGGGATTGATTATTTGGTGGAATCTCACAACGCATCGACCATTAGGATTATGGAAGGCACATGATGATAATATATTAACTGTCAAACAACTGGGGATTGAATGGGGTTTCCAAAAAGACTACGAATTTAGTATACCTCGACTGACAGATTCATACGGACAATTACTAACACATTCAAAAGACGGGACTATAAAAATTTGGAAAATGATTGATATGTTTGACAATATGGATTCAAAATCTGGATTTACATATTCTTGTATACTGAGGAAGAAAATTTCAAATTCCAACGATTCAAAACCTGAGACAAAACCACCAATTTTGTTTGAGATGCCTGTAAATACATTGAATTTTGCAAATGTCGATATTAATTCAAAGGGGTACTTGCTTACACCTGCTACAACTGATTCAGAAGGATGGGACTTATATGAGACAAATTGTAAAGAATTAGATGAATATAAAAAATTGAAACGTTTGATACAAAATCATAAATTCAAAACTCAAAAAAATGTTGAAAAAATAGAGGAAATTTTTAATCATGATGAAAATGATAATTCAGATCCAAATTTTACCAAAAGAGTTGGCCTAGGTGTTATTATGAAATTTAAATGGATTGATAACAGTAGATTTTTAGTTGGGTATGAAAGTGGTAAAATTGTGGGATATAAATTAGAACAGGAAGGTGAAACCGGAATAGATTTTAAAGTTATACAATTTTTAGAAAATGATTCGCTATTAGGGAATCCAATAACATCAATTTATATTGATAATATTAATGATAATATATTATGCTCTTCTACTGGTAGTAAAGTATGTATTATTAAACTGTCATCAGATGAGCATGAATTTAATATATTTGACACTAAACATAAGGGAATTAATGATATAACTTCAGATTCATATTCTAAATCGGTAGGTTTGATTACATGGGATGGTTATACTAGAATTTATCAATATGATGATGATAATATATTGAAATTTAATTTTAAAATGCGAAGACAATTACCAGCTATTTCTAATTCAAAAGAGGCATCAATTGATGAAAATAATGACATTACAAAGGTAAATAGTTTACAAACACAAAGGGCAAATATTTTAAAGTTTACTAAAATGCAAGTTGATCCTGTTAAGGTTAAAAACTCAGATGTTCATGTCATGTATAACAATGGCAGAAGCAAAAATATTGTAAGAAGAAATCGTGAAGATATCTTTGGTCAACGATGGATGTTTGTCGGTTACCAGGATGGTAAAATCGCCTTATATTCCATTCAATAATTAATTTATTATAACTGTATATAGAAGAAGGTTATAAATAATATTCATAACCAAAAGTTTATTGTGTGATATATATATTGAATTAACTATAGAGTGATATAAAGAAAAGTATAGTGTTATTTCATCATTGAATCTCCATCAATGTCAGTTTTATTATAATGGCAGTATCTTTGTACGATTATATCATCAGTCAATCCTGTATCTGCACGTTCTTTAAGTGTAATTGGTTCACAAGAATAACCCCTCGAATTAGTTGGTATACGTATAGAAAGTTGTCTAGATCTTAAACTAATCATATCATTGAAAATATCAATTGATGAATCTGATTTTATCTCTTGATTGCTAATTTTATTTTTATCTTTATTTTGAAAATCAATTTCAGATTCATCTTTACCATTACAATTTTTATTAAACCAAGGGTGATTAATTGCTTCATCAACTGATAATCTATTATCAGGATTAGCAACTAATAATCTACTGATTAAATCCAAAGATATATCATCAATATCATCCCAATAAGGTGAATAAAATGCAAATTTTGCTTCAAGGATTTGTTGCCTCATTGAAGGAGGACCTAATTCTTCACTAAAAGGTGGGAATCCGCATAAACATACATATAACAAAACACCAACTGACCACATATCAACGGACTTATTATATTTTCTATTTTCAGAATTTGCAAGAACTTCAGGTGCAACATATGCGGGTGTACCACATAATGTTGTCGTAAATTGAAATTTACCAACAAATTTTGCCAGTCCAAAATCTGCAATTTTAACTTGGACTGATAATTCACCTTCATCCCATGGTTCTACATGTGATTGTCCTAATTGAGTTGGTGTAATACTTAAAAGAATATTTTCAGGTTTTAAATCTCTATGAACTATATCAATAGAATGTAAATATTGTAAGCCATCTAATAATTGTCTAGAAATTTCATTTGTCTCATTTTGTTTTAATTTACCCTTTTTAACAATTCTATTGAATAACTCACCACCATTTATCTTTTCAAGAACCAAAAATGTTGTCAAAGAGGTTAAACTTACAGGTTCAAGGAAAGTATCATAAAATCCAACTATATTTGGATGGTTTAAATTAACTAATATTTCTAATTCTCTATTTAATTGAGTGGCTTGGTCACCTTTATTAGTTGGATTAAAAATTTTGACTGCACATATAGTACCAGATTCTCTATTTATAGCCTCTTTGACTTGTGCGTAATGGCCTGTTCCTAACAAAGTATTAGTCAATATATATTTATCAAAAAATGAAGTTTTTGACGGTTTAACTTTCAAGTCGTACCTCATAATATAATGTAAATTTGAAGCAAAAGATAATTTATCACCATCCCTTAATAATGAAGAATTATTTTTACCAATTAAAATATCATTAATATATGTTCCATTTGAACTTAAATCTTTAATAGTTATTAAATTATAATTATTAAAACTTTTACCAATATGTAATTCACAATGAACAGATGAGCAATCATTGTTACTTATTATTATATCGTTATTTTTAGATGTAGACCGTCCTATACGTATCTCATTTTTAAATGGTATATCTATGTTATTATATTTGGAAAAATCTAAACTATGAAGTATAGCAAACAATCCATTGTGATTAGCTTCAAGTTTAGGACGTTTTATTGATGACGATTCAAAACTTGAATTTTCAGTAAATGAAACTTTTAATTGTCGTTTCTTACCAGTATCATGTATGTTAGATTCCAAATGATTCATAATCCATATGATAATATAATGATATGATAATATATTGATATGATATTATGATAGTATTATAATATGATAATATCAACAAAGAAACCATAGTATGTTGAACAAATCAAAATCTTGACCGCGTTTGTTTTATTATTGTTTTTTTTTTTTTGGATTTGCTATTAATTTATAATTTTGAAAGCACTGTGCCGAACATAAACAAAATAAATTTATATCTATATTTATATTTTTAAATAACTAAATAAATCGACTCACTATTAATTAAAAATAAAGAAAGAAAAAATGGAGAGAAAGGGGTACAGAAACGAAATAATTATTTGTTACAACCTTCTACGGCAAGTTTATCTGCCATTTCATTACCATGATTTCCTGAGTGACCTTTGACTTTAACCAGTTCAACTTCACCACCATGTGATTCGATTTCTCTAATTAATTTACGAGAATCTTGAATATCATCTTTGTTGAGGACATCACTACCAGTACTTGTCTTCCAACCATTTTTTTCCCAATTGTCACCCCATTTGGTAATTGAGTCTTTAGAATATTGAGAATCTGTATGAATAACAAATTTAGTTCCTCTACCATTTTTGATATCATCCAGTGAATTGTTTAATGCGTGTTTAACACCTTGTAATTCACCTCTATTATTAGTTTGATCACCTTTAACACGACCACTGAAATTTCTCTTGTCGCCAACATCATAATAAACACCATATCCAGCTTTAGATAAACCTTCACGTCTTGCTTGGTTGTTTTTAGAAGCACCATCAGTATAAATATTGACAGTTTTCTTCGATGATGATGATGAAGAAGAAGAAGAGGAAGATGATGATGATGGTCTTGAACTATATGAATATGGTTGATATGAACTTGATGAGCTGCCATATGAGCTACTGTATGAGCTTGAAGAACTGCTACTGTATGAACTACGACCATATGAACTTGATGAACTTGATGAGCTTCTGTATGATCCACCACTACCGCTTGACCCTGAACCACCTGATGAACGTGAATTGCTATATGAACTGGATGATTTAGAGGAGCTTGAACCACAACTCATATAAGCATCAGCAGCTTCTCTTGAAGAGAATGATTTAAATTGGTTACCTGAATAACCTTTAACTTGACTTTCACAATCAGACCAATTGTTGTAAACCCCTGAAGATCTACCATTTTTAACAGCGTAATATTTCATTGTTTTTTTAATTATCGAACCCTTCAACTTGTTTGATATCCCCTTTACCCTTTAAAAAAAAAAGATGTAACACCTTAAAGAAACGATAAGAGAAGATAAATAAGAAAACACCAAATTTAACACAATCAGGATAACTTCGCGCTCGGATAATCATCACGGAAAAAGTCATTGATTTTGTCAGCTAAAGTTGATTTGTAATATTTGTTGGTTGTTTCTTTACATTTATTTCTTTTAAATTATTTTAAATTATTTTATTTTATTTTATTATTAAAGGTATAAACATGGCAGTGAAGGGATTAGGAAAAGTTGATCAACAATACAATGGTGAAAATATTAAAGTTGGTATTTTACACGCAAGATGGAATTCTAAAATTATCGATGCATTGGTAGATGGTGCAATTAAGAAAGTTAAAGAATTTAATGTAAAAGAAGAGAATATAATTGTTGAAAGTGTACCTGGTGCATATGAATTACCATATGCAACAAAGAGAATGTTTGAAA
This sequence comes from Pichia sporocuriosa, assembly GCA_030574275.1. Taxonomy (NCBI): domain Eukaryota; kingdom Fungi; phylum Ascomycota; class Pichiomycetes; order Pichiales; family Pichiaceae; genus Pichia; species Pichia sporocuriosa. The sequence continues at coordinate 34,260 of JAJMES010000014.1, forward strand.
AATTAGGTGTTGACGTTGTAATTCCAATTGGTTGTTTAATCAAAGGATCAACAATGCATTTTGAATATATATGTGATGCTGTATCAAATCAAATCATGAAATTACAATTTGAATTGAATAAACCAATTATTTTCGGTATTTTAACATGTCTTACTGAAGAACAAGCATTACAAAGAGCTGGATTGTTACCTGGAATGCATAATCATGGTGAAGATTGGGGTGCTTGTGCTGTTGAAATGGTCGCCAAATGGAAATAATAAAAATAAATCTTAATTTTAATAATTTGTTAATTTATATATATCTAAAGTGTCTATTATTATTAATATTACTAACAAATAGTTGGTTGATTATGTAATCTCACATATTTTTATTTTTTTCTTTTTTTTTGTTTTTTGGTTTCATGAAAAAATTTTTTTTTTTTTTTTCAGTTTTTATCTTACGCAAAATGTATGATAAATCAAGAAGATAGTTTCTACAATTGGGATTAGAGGTACACAATTTTTTTTAACAAAACCCTTGCTGATACGATAATGAGTGATCTTAGTGATGATTTTTATTCTTCAGATGAAGATTCTTCTAGAGGTTTTTCTTTGAATAAAAATAAAAAGAAATCATTTGATAGGTTCAATGGTAAAGGAGTAGAAGATGAAGAAAGTGATGGTAATAATAATAACAACGATGATGATGATGATGATGATGATGACGACCAATATTTTGGTTTTTTGAGTGGTGATGAAGAAGGGACTAATCTCGAAAGTGGAAATAATGCCAACAAAGAAGAAATAGAAGAAACAGCAAAGTTTATTGAAAAAAATATAACTGGAAATACAACATTTGGAACAAAAAAAATTAAAAAATTAACACCTAAACAGTTAGAAAAGGAAGAGAAAAGAATTAAAAAAACAGGTGTAGTTTATCTGTCTTCCATACCACCTTATATGAAGCCCCAAAAATTGAGACAAATTATGAGTCGATTTGGTGAAGTTGGTCGTATATTTTTGAAACCTGAAGATCCAAAAGTATATAAATCGAGAATTAAGTCAGGTGGTAACAAAAAGAAGAAATTTGAAGAAGGTTGGGTGGAATTTTCAAATAAAATTAATGCAAAATTAGCAGCTAATACATTAAATGGTAATATTTTGGGTGGTAAAAAGCGAAGTTTTTATCATGATGATGTTATGAATGTTAAATATTTAAAAGGCTTTAAATGGTTTGATTTAACTAATGCATTAAACAGAGAAATTGAAGTTCGTAATAGTAAAAAACAAGCTGAATTATCACAAGCTAATAAACTCAACAAAGCTTATATTAAAAATGTTGAAACGAGTAAGACTATCAATAGAGTCAAAGAAAGTAAAAAGAGGAAAATTACTCAAGCTAATATTGATACCGATGCATCTGAAAACCAAATACGAAGAAATTTTAAACAACGTAATGTATCTACCAATAGAGCAGATGCAGATTCTTCTATCAAGAACAAAGCTGATCAATCTTCCTTGAACAGCGTTTTAAACAAAATTTTCTAAATAATAAAGTAACAAAGTATAAATATAAATAAATAAATAAGTAAATAAATCAACTAATGAAAGAATGAAGATGTGCATGTTTACGTAATCCGGCATCTCCATAAATTTCAAAGATGAAAAATGGGAAATGAAAATTTTAATTTAACTGATGATGATCAATCCATTTAAAAACATGTACATAAGTTAAGTTTGCTATCTATAAAGTTTTATAAATCCATTCAAACTTTAATATGTTGGCAAAGCGTCACGCTCCTTTACTTTGCTCGTTGAGAAGATTGTCTCTTTTGACTTCGAAACCTAATGTTTTCCAAATCTCAAAATTTTCAACCTCTTCAATAGTATTAAGGAATCCTACAAAATATAAATCAAAAAGAGAGAAATTAGATGTCAATCGTAGAATCCAAACACCTGAAGAATTATTTTTACAAGCATCTAATGTTGATGTTGAAAATTTAAGAAAAGAAGTTAATGAAAGAACAAAGATAAGATATGTTGACCCAAATAAATATTGGATATCTAAAACTTTTCCTGGATTAAATCTACCTAATTTTTTCACTTATTATGATGATCATTCAAACAGATCTTATATTAAACATCAGCTTGTGAAAAAATTTGGAGATTTAAACTATAAATTTATATGGAGAGATTTGCAATATACTGAAGTTACAGTAGGTGATGTTGTAGATCTATCTGGAAACTTTGAAAAAAGTGATCTAGCTGTTGTTATAGAACTTCCAAATACTCCTGATGATCCAAGATATACATTAGTTAATGCTTATGGTGAAATTCAATTTGTATCTAGATCTAAAATGGGATTAAGACTTCCAAAAATGTTTCCTAAAAAATGGTTTGAAAATTGTGTTTTAGAAGAAGAACAATTTTGGGATGGTTTAGAAGATGACAATATAATTCCTGTAGGAAAACCAAAATATAAATTAGAAGATGTTGTTGATAGAAATAAAATTTTTGAAAGTGCAGTTGCAAGGTCAATTTCAAGTGATACTGCTGCAAAGACATATATTTTACCATCGTTATTATCGGGTTTGATTTCTGAAATATTAAGTGAAATGGTTACAAAAGCATGGCAATTTTTACCTGATATTAATATTAAATTAGAAGTTTTGCATAATATTTTACAGAGTAATGAAGCACCAATTCAACTTTCATTATATCAGTTATATAACTCCGTTGAATTAACAGATTTACAAATGTTAATTAAAGATTTTAAATCTCAAAAACCTGAAGATATTAATAAAGGTTATAAAAAATTATTTAAAACTATTGCATCAGAATTAAGTATTGGTAATCAATATGATTCAATAACTTTGGGTAAAGATATCGAAGGTAATGTAGACATATCTTCAAAAGTTGATGCTACTAGATTTTATGCTTTTATGTTAAGTTTAAGAAAAAATAATCAATTATATGCACATGATTCATTTAGCAAAGTAAGTTCTTATGCATTAGTTTTACCTTTGGATAGAATTGTGAAATTCAATAAAATGGTACAAAGTTTCAAACAGGATGAAGCTCTTTATGTTCAATTGGCAAATTATATTTCAACAAAGCTAGATGATCCTGATTGTAACAAAGTTAAAAGTTCTCCTGACTTCTATGATGAATTCATTGATTTATTAAAGCTCTATTGTGCTGGCTCAATTCAAAATAGTGTTTTGGAATCGTTTGTTGTTAAAATAATGAGAATGCTATCACCTTATAAGAATTTAGACATTACAGGCTCGTGTGTGTATGACTTGCTGTTAAATACTCACGAAATTTCTAATACTGAAGGACCTGCGAAATGGTGGGATAATGCAATGATACCTTTTAGTGGAGTTTCAGTTAAATGTGATTATGAACAAACATATTATGACTCAATTACGAATGAAAATTTAAATAATTATATTGACATGGATTTTGATATGCATAAAGCTGAAAGATTGGAATTTGATAATGTTGTTTATTGTATTGATTCTGAAAATCCTTTGGAGATTGATGATGGTATTTCGATTGAAAAGCTCAATAATGATGAATTTTTAGTCAGTACATTTGTTGCTGATCCTTCCTCTTATTTGAAACCCTCTTCATTAATTTCCAAAATTGCATTTGATAGGGGTTTAACATTATACTTGCCGGATTTAGCTGGTACAAACGCAATCGGCTTACTACCAACAGAATTTAATCAAGAAATTCAACTTGGTAATTTTCATAAGCAGACAAGAGTACTGAAGATTTCCTTCAAATATAACATAAAGACCAAACAGGTGATTGAATTATCAAATAAAGATACTGTTGCGTTTGGTGTGGCTAAAAATTTTATCAAAATTGATTATAGATCAGTTAATAAAGTGCTAGCGGATGATCCAAGTAATGAAAATATTTTAAATTCAGTTATTTCAAACACCAAAAATATATCTGCTGATAAAGTCAAACAGGATTTGAAAAATTTAAGTGTTGTCTCTCAATGTTTAAATGACACCGCATCGCAAAATGGGCGTGTTTCGCTTTTTGACCAAATAAATATCAAGAAAGAAATTGAAAATATTTCAGAAAACGAAAATAAACAAATTCAATTGAAATTCAAAGATGTTTACAATGATGAGACTATAACCAATTCGATCAGAGAAGGAGCCAGATCCGAGCAATTGGTTTCAGAAATTATGGTTATGGCTAACCGCTTAGCTGGTAAATTTTGTGAAACGAATAAAATACCTGCCATTTTTAAAATTCAACTACCTTTAGATATGTCATCTGACGTTTCTAAATTTTCAAATACAATCACTACTAAAAAGGATTCAAGTTTTAAAGAATTAACAATATACCAGGAATACTTAACTAAATCTACAATTGCACCATTTCCAGCAAAGCATGAATTTTTAAATATAGATACATATGCTACTGTTACGTCACCATTAAGAAGATTCTGGGATTTTGTTAATCATTGGCAATTACATTCGTATATATGTTCAGGAAAACCTATGTTTTCTCAAAAACAAGTCAACTACTTGGCGTTACAATTGAAGTATAAGGATGAATTAAACAACAAGATTTCAAACAAAATCGTTGGTTTTTACACATTCAAAGCTTTAAAATACTTGCAGGAACATCAAAATAAAGAAGAAAAATTAAAATTCAAAGTTATAGTAACCAAGAAACCAAGTGAATCAGGTTTGATTGAAGTTATGATGCTCGACTATGGTGTCAGATGTATATTAGAGGCAAGCTGGTATGCATTAAGCAATACTAAATCTAATATTGAAAAGAGCAAGGGATTAATTAAAAATATTGAAATTGGAGATTTAATAGATGATACCACAATCAAAGACATTGATTTATTAGATGGTTCTATTGTTATGAACAGTGATTCCGTGTAAACCACAAATGTGTATCATAAATATAAATATAATCTTGTATATATAAAACCTAGCACTAAACAATGGGTCTAAAAATTAATAAGTATGATTAGAAAATGATTTATTTCAGGGAAAATATTGTAGGAAATAATAATCTCCGGTGGTTATTACCACTAATTACAGTTAATAGTTACAAGTAAGAAAGAATTATAGAAAATCACCTTTGATATAGCTTCCATATTCTATAATTCATATAAACTAGATATTATTTATTATATTACATGTACTCGGAGTAATTTATAGGCTGTTCGATTCAATATATGTTCCAGTACAAGCGTGTATCTGTGTATAGTCAGTATTGGGAAAAAGGCGATAGCACAAATATTCGGCGGCTAACATCCTCCAGATAACTAAAACGAGCAATTCCGCTATTTCGCCGCTTCGTCTGTAAATACCGAAATAAAAATATGTCAAAAAAACCAAATCACGGAGATAGTTTCTCCGCTCCAAAATAAGTTACTCAACAGACTTGGCGGATTTAGTATTTCCATTTTCTTCTAGTTTGGACGTATTTAACTTTTACATATGCTCAAAATACTAAAAATTGCTTTGAATATGATGTCGCATGATTTTAAAGATAATAAAAAATTGAAAATTAAACAGAATCGAAAAAATGAGTACAACTCCTTCAAGTTTCAGAAAGCTTTGTAAAGAAGGCCAACATACTACCCATACAAGTGGTTGCATTCCTGGATATGCTCAAGCAAACGTGTTAATATTACCAAAAGAAGCTGCTGATGATTTTGCTGACTTATGTGAAAGAAATCCTGTTCCTTGTCCATTGCTGGGTAAAACAATTTTAGGATCTGCGTCTAACGTTGATAACAACAAGATTATCAATGATACTGATTTTGACTTAAGAACTGATCTGCCAAAATACAAGGTTTTTGAAAATGGGAAATTTATTGAGGAAAAAACTGACGTTCTTGCAGAGTGGAATTTGGAAAGTCATGTAGGATTTTTGATTGGTTGTTCATTTTCTTTTGAAACAGCATTAGCAGCTGAAAATCTGACTCCAAAAAATGTAGTGTTAGGAACTAATGTCTCGATGTATCTGACGACAAAGCAATTAAATGCATCCGGTATTTTTGCTAAGACACCTTATGTTGTCAGCATGAGACCATATAAGTTGTGTGATTTGGAAAGTGTGAGAAGTATTACTCGTAAATTTAGAAGGACACATGGAGAACCTATCGATTGGGGTTATGATGCAGTTTTGCGTCTTGGTATAAAAGACATTAAAAATCCAGAATTTGGTGATGCTTGCATCATTGAAGATGATGAAATTCCTGTATTTTGGGCTTGTGGTGTTACTACTCAAGTTGCTGCCATGATGGTTAGTAAAAATATTAAAGGAAAAGTCATGGCACATTCACCAGGGCATATGTTAATTTTAGATATTAAAGATTCAGATATCCCTCTTTTGTAAAATATTTTTTTTATATTATAAAAAAATATATAAGTGTTACAGAATAGTAAGAAAAATTCAAAACATATGAAAAGGCCATTAATGGTCTCTAAAAAAAATAACACTAAAATCAATCCAAAAAAAAGTCTAAATAAGGAAGCGGAATTCTGGTGAATCATCACCAATAGTTCTTGAACGTTTTCTATCATCGACACCAGTTTCCATAACTTTTTGATTATGAAGATTTCTTTTATGTAAGAGCCAAGAGCATGTGCATGCACTAATTGTAGAAACGACCAAACAACCCAGTGTGAAAGCATGACCAAGAGTATATTTTGGTGGTGCCCTATAAACTTGAGCACTGATTGCACCTGCAACGTTACCTAAAGTTTGATTAATACAGATCGCACTATATCTTTTAAATCTAGGTGCGGTGTTTGAAGCAACCCAAGATTCATTAATACCAGTACCAGTATAAGTTGAAAAAGAAATTAAGTAGCATGCAAAATATTTAACTGCATTGTTGTTAACCGCCAATAGTAAGATATAACCAGTGATACCAAAAATATTAGTAAATGCAATAAATGGACCACGCATTTTTTTCTTATCTGATAATTCAGCACAAACAAAGAAAACACCACCAGCAAATAAAAAGACAGGGACACTTAAGTATTGTGCTTGTAATGCATTATATTTTAATCCTGATTTTAAAATTGATGGTAAAAATGTTGAAAAACCATAAAGACAAATATCCTGACAAAATTGAATAACAACTGAAAATTGTGTTTTATAGTCAGTGATTGCCGCAAAAATTTCTTTAACATCAAAACCATCTTCATCAGTAAAAAATTTTCTACGCATTTCCCTATCTTCAAATACCTCACGTTCTTCATCAGTCTTCACAAGTTGTGATGGTCCATCCGGTAAACCAAAAAAAATCCAAGCAGCACCACAAAGAGATAATAAACCTTCAATTAAGTATATATACCTCCAAGAAGCAAGTTTTCCTGTCTTGATTTCACTAATACCGGTACCAATCAAGCCACCAAAAGCACTTGCCCAGCTTGCAGCAGTAAAGAAAAAGGCAGTTCTTCTACCGATTTCATGTGGAAAATAATAATCAGTCGTAATGACAGACATACAAGTAAAAAATGAACCCTCAAAAAGACCAATAAGCAATCTGAGAGCAAGAAGAGAAGCATAGTTATTTGCAAACATAGTAAATAAAGATGCAAAAGACCAACATGCCATCATTGCTGAAAGATAATATTTAGGTTGTTTAAATTGTTTCATCAACCAAACACCAGGCAACATAACTGGAAGATATGTTGCATAGACAACGGAAACAGCTGTTGAATATTGACTATCGGTAATACCAATATCTACATCCATACCTGCAACTTTAGCATTACCAATATTTGATCTATCCAATGAAGAAAAAAAATACATAGTTGCAAACATTGGCATCAATCTCCAATCAAACCTATGAATAAGTTTTTTTTCCAACGCTGGATTAATAGATTCTGGAAACTGAAGACTTTTGACTTCAATTTCAATATTGCCCAGCTTTCCTTCTGCAATACCTTCCGAAGTTCCTTCTGAGTTTATTTGATCAATTTTATTGTCCATTGTTAAATTAACTGACGACACGAGTGATTAAAAAAAATTAAACAAATAATAATAATAATGATAATAATAATAATAAAATTTCGCTGAAAGTGATTTCAAAATGAATGTGGAATTTAAAGCTCCTTTTATTAAATAATTTGAATCGTATCAAAACGTTACTATTGCAAATTTTTTTCTTATCTTTAATACAACAGATAAAAACATATATATCATTCCAATAATAAAAGTTTTGATAGATCGAATATGAAAATGATAGTTGAAAATTTTCTCAACAATGCTTTCCAAATCGGGATATTTTTTCTCTTATCGTTTCGGCATCAACGGGGATTCAGTTTCCGTTCGCAATAGTCGCCGTCTGAGATTCCAACGTGACGAAGACCATTTTTATCGTGTTAGATGAATCTATATCAAGTGCCTTTGTGTTGTAGTATGATTTATTTAATTTTAAATTCTATATGGTGTGTTATATCATACTAGTGTCTCTTCAGTCTAGTCCAATCTTATTAGCCTGCAAGATAAGCAACAATAAATTTATTGGAGACAAATAAGCTTTACAATTGTATTACTCAAGTTTTCATATTATACCCTTAAAATAGAACACTTCACGTGTTTTTCCTCGATCCAGAATGTAACTGTTGATGATTTTTTGTGGGGAGGAGGTGAATTATCCGACTAAATCTCTAATCATCGAGGACGTTAAATGAAAAATTGATTACGTGATGGTATTGTCGTTTTTTTTTTTTCGTTGGTTTATTTGGATATTCTTTCTATTTAGACTTTAAATTGTTTTTTAATTATACGTTCTAGCTACAGTAACCTTTTCTACTGTTGTTAAAAAATAGATTGGGCTAATAATATAGTCAATAATGAGTCCTGAGAAAAGGAAAAAGGCTTATTTATCGTATGTTTTTTAGATTTATTTTTCTACCATCATGTTTTTTATTTTTTTTTTTCCAAGTATACTAATAATTTGATTTTTCTTTTTTATTCAATAGATGTAAATTCTGCAAGCACAGAAAGGTAAGTAACGAAAGTTTTTGAAAATGAATACCTAGCATATGGAAATACTAACCTAAATTTTTAACTTTATTTTATCTTCATTTTTTTTCTCTCCAGATCAAATGTAACTGTGAAGTTCCATGCTCGAACTGCATAAAGATGAATATTGAATGTGAACCCGTGATAAAAGATCTCCGAAAAAAAAAATTCAGCAATAGTTATGTATCAACTTTACAGAATCAAGTTAATAATCTAGAAAAGTTTATATCTATTTTGAAAAATTCCGAACCTGAGAAACAAAGTGAACTTTTACAAGCCTTCCAAATATCTAATAACCTTTCTCCAACTGAAACATCAGAAGATGAATTTAATAAGCAAGATAGTCAATATTTACAACATGTTAAAAAAACTGAAGTGGTTATTGAAAAAGTTGAAACAGGTCAAATTTCTGTGTATGGAAAACCTTCAATTTTTATACCGCCTACAAAGAACAAGAAAGTTAAAACCAAGGTAGATTTCCAATATTTTCATTGTCCAGTTATTTTAAAATACATATCAGAATTTTTTAAATGGCAATATATGGAATATAATATTTACATTTACAGAGAATCTTTTTTGACTGATTTTTTTAGAGATATGGGAGATCTGAAAGAATCTTTACAATATTGCACTGAAGGATTGATTTTCGCAATATGTGCCTGTGGATCAAATATGGATTTTGGTGATGATGTTTTTTTATATGGTGGGGTTCTTTATGACACTCCTGAAAAATTTTACAATAGATCAAGACATATTTTATTTCAAAAACTCAATAATAACAGTTGTAATAGTATCACTGATATTCAAACATCATTATGTTTGGCATTTTTTGACCTTGGAAGAGGAAGAACTTTATCAGCATGGATTTTATCTGGAATTGCGTTTAGAATTGGTCTTCACATGGGATTTGAGTTGAATTTGAAAAATTCTGAGGACCCAGGGAAATCAAATGGAGCTAAGTTGCTCACTGATTATGATCATAATGTCAAAAGTAGGATTTATTGGGGGTGTCGAATAGCAGATTATTACATTAGCTTTGTTCTTGGTAGAATGCCAACATTAGAAAATTTACATGCAACCATACCAGCATCTGAAAACTTGCCCGTATTACCAGGAATAGAATATTTTTTATATTTTGATCCAGTTGCTAACGACTCTAAAATTTACAATATTTCGAGACCTTTGAAACAATTGATTACATTATTCAAATTGGTGCATAAATACCATTCAATTATATTTCGCCAATCTGCTGAAAATACACGTGACGATTCACAGTTTCAAACTATTCGCCAGCTTGGTGATTTCAATCTGAAAATATACGAATGGAAAAATTCATTGGGAGATGAATTATATTGGACAAAGTCGGAGTTAAAAACAAACGGTTATAACCCAAATTTTATGTGTTTACGATATCAATATTACTTAGTTTTGTTGTCTTTTAATAGATATTTTGTGAATACTGAAGGTTCTGTCAGCGGAGCTGCTTCTCCGAGGGAAGTTGCAGTAAGCGCAATTGAAGATGTTTATTACTCAATATTGTGCTTTAAAAGTCACCATCCAATAAGATATATATCTTTAAATGCGGTCTATTTGTGCATACTTAGTATTACAATTTTACAGAAGCTTCCTGATACTACAAATTTGCCACTGAGAAAGCATTCATTAATTGATTTTTTTGGTATGATACTTAAAGAAAGTTCCAAATCTTGGGAATTGGCAAAAAGTGCATATGAAATATTTCGACCACTGTTTAAAAATTCTGAAATTAATACGGAAACCAGCTCGGCAATGGATAGAGGGGGGTCAAAAGAAGCGGAATTTGATTTTACTGAAAATAAAAACAGAATACAACAAGACCTTTCTGATTTGGATGAAAGTCTAATACCATCGCTCAATTATTCTTAGTTTATATTTCTTTTGTAACTATGTTTATATCCTTAAAAAATTCCTTATCAATCTGAAAATGGCAATTGACTAACAAGCTCAAAATTGTGTCAAAAATTCTTCGCCTGCTCGAAAAAACTTTCGCGTCAAAACGGAAAATGATTCTCCGTTTTCCAAATGCGGCATCTTCACCGTTTCTCTCCACGGAGATTAATTTTTTCACTTTGTCTATAGGCAGATAACATTATTATCCGAAAAAGAGTTTGGTTTTCGTCGAGAAACCAGTCTGATTCTTCTATAAATATATGTATATATACATCTTCCTGATAATTGACAATTTTTTGTTTTAGACTTATATGATTTATGTTTACTATAATTTGAAATTAGTTTTTAATTTTAATTTCAATTTTAAGTATATTAAATATTAAGAAAAAATGACAAGAAATCAAATGGGAGGAATTAAAATTGCAATCGATAGAGGTGGAACATTCACTGACTGTATTGGTAACCCAGGTACAGGTAAACAAGAAGATGATGTGATTATTAAATTACTTTCTGTTGATCCTCAAAATTATTCCGATTCAAACTTGGAAGGTATAAGAAGATTGCTTGAAAAATTAACAGGTGAAACTCAAGAAAGGGGCAAAACATTAGATACTTCTAAAATTGAATCTTTGAGATTGGGTACTACTGTTGCTACTAATGCTTTATTAGAGAAAAAGGGTTCTAGATGTGCTTTGGTTACTACTAAGGGTTTCAAAGATCTTTTGAATATTGGAAATCAATCAAGACCAAACATTTTCGATCTATCTGTCAGTAAACCAGATGTTTTATTTGAATCTGTTGTTGAAATTGATGAGAGAGTTACTTTAGAAAATTTTACTGAGGATCCTGATAAAATTTTTACTGCTCCAACTGGTGATGATTTAGTTAAAGGTTTATCATCAGAAACTGTTAGAATCCTTAAAAGACCTAACGTTGAAGAAATTAAATCAACTCTTAACATTTTATTTGCTTCTGGTATTAGATCCATTGCTGTCTGTTTATTACATTCATATACTTTCCCTGATCATGAAAAAATTGTCGGTGAAATTGCGCAAAACATTGGTTTTACTCATATTTCATTATCTTCACAATTATCACCAATGATTAAATCTGTATCAAGAGCAAATTCTGCTGTTGTTGATGCTTACTTGACTCCTGAAATTAAAAATTATTTGAAAAGTTTTGAAAAGGGTTTAAAAAATGGTATTTTTTCTGAAGCTTCACCAAATGGTATTAAATGTCATTTTATGCAATCAGATGGTGGTTTAGTTGATGCAACTGCTTTTACTGGTTTAAAGGCAATTCTTTCTGGTCCTGCTGGTGGTGTTGTTGGTTATTCTAAAACATGTTATGATTCTGCAAATAAAATTCCTTTGATTGGTTTTGATATGGGTGGTACTTCAACTGATGTTTCTAGATTTGGTGATGGTAGGTTGGATCATGTTTTAGAAACTACAACTGCTGGTGTAACTATCCAATCTCCTCAATTAGATATTAATACTGTTGCTGCTGGTGGTGGTTCAATCTTGTCATTTAGAAATGGTTTAATGCAAGTCGGTCCTGAATCAGCTTCTTCTCATCCAGGTCCTGCCTGTTATCGTAAAGGTGGTCCATTGACTGTTACTGATGCAAATTTAATGTTAGGTAGATTGGTTCCTGAATATTTTCCTAAAATATTTGGTCCTAATGAAAATGAAGGTTTAGATTTTGAAGCAACTCAAAAAAAATTTGCTGAATTGACACATGAAATTAATGCTGCTCATCCTAATTCAAATCCTATGACTCCATATCAGGTTGCTTATGGATTCTTACAAATTGCAAATGAGACTATGTCGAGGCCAATTAGACAATTAACAGAATCAAAAGGTCATGTTTTAGCTGATCATAGATTAGTTTCTTTTGGTGGTGCTGGTGGTCAATGTGCTAGTTCAGTTGCTCAAATCCTTGGTATTGATACAGTTTTAATTCATAAATATTCATCTATTTTATCTGCTTATGGTATGGCTTTGGCTGATGTGGTTGAAGATATTCAAGAACCAGCGTCTTACATTTTGAATAAAAAGGATGAAGATCTTTATATTGCTAGATTTAATTCATTGAAGGCTACTGCATTGAAATCATTATCAAAACAAGGATTCAAGGAAGAAGATATTGAACTTGAATATTATCTTAATATGAGATATGTTGGTACTGAATCATCTATTATGGTGAGAAAAGGTGACTCTTGGGACTTTCAAGAAACATTTTATCATTTACATGAAAAAGAATTTGGATTTTATTTTGAAAAAGATATTATTATTGATGATATTAGAATTAGAGCCATTGGAAAAACTGATATTACATTACAAAGTTCAACTGATGATCAAATCAAATTACTTAATGACAACAATTTGATAAAAGATGTTTCAGAAGATAAAGTTGAATTTTTTAAGGATTGTTTTTGGGAAACTGATTTTAAAAAGACTGCTGTTTATAGATTGGAAAATTTAGAAATTGGAACAAATGTTATAGGTCCTGCTATTATTGCTGATGATACCCAAACCAATGTTGTTCCTCCAAATGCAACTGCATTGGTTTTGAAAACTCACGTTGTTATTACTCTCAAGAATAAATTCAAAAAGGTTGAAAATTCAGATAATGTTATTAAAATTAATCCTGTTCTTTTATCAATTTTTGGTCATAGATTTACTGATATTGCTGATCAAATGGGTGTTTCCTTACAAAAAACTTCAGTTTCTGTCAATGTTAAAGAAAGATTAGATTTTTCATGTGCTTTATTTGATGCTGCTGGTAATCTTGTTGCAAATGCTCCTCATGTTCCTGTTCATTTAGGCTCAATGTCCACTTGTATTAAAGCTCAAATGAAAATTTGGAAAGATAAATTAAAGGAAGGTGATGTTTTGGTTACAAATCATCCTTCAACTGGTGGTACACATTTACCGGATATTACTGTTATCACTCCAGTTTTTGAAAAAGGTGAGATTGTTTTCATTACAGCATCCAGGGCACATCATGCAGATATTGGAGGTATTTTACCTGGATCAATGCCACCTTTATCAACTGAATTATGGCAAGAAGGTGCAGCATTTTATTCTGAATTATTGGTTACTGATGGTGTATTTCAAGATGATATGTTAAAGAGAATTTTAGTTGATATTCCATCTCAATATGAAGGTTGTTCTGGTTCAAGAAGATTGTCTGATAATATTTCTGATATTAAGGCCCAAATTGCTGCGAATAGAAAGGGTATTTCACTTATTGAAAATTTGATTGCAGAATTTGGTATTGATTCAACTTTGTTATATATGAAAGCTATTCAAAGCAATGCAGCAGCTACTGTTTCTTTAATGTTGAAAAATATCATTAGTGAAGAAGATGATCATGTTTTAGCATGTAGAGATTTTATGGATGATGGTTCTTATATTGATTTACAAATTTATTATGATAAAGAAGATGACAAGGTTGTTTTTGATTTTACTAATTCATCACCACAGGCATACAATAATTTTAATGCACCTGTTGCAATTACATATTCTGCAATTATTTATGTTTTGAGATGTATGATTGATGAAGATATTCCATTGAATCAAGGTTGTTTGGACCCTATTAAGGTTAAGGTTTCTGATGGTAGTATTCTATGTCCAGATGATTTCTGTGCTGTTGTTGGTGGTAATGTTTGTACATCACAAAGAATTACCGATACAATCTTAAAGGCATTTAATTATATGGCTGATTCGCAAGGTTGCTGTAATAACTTTACTTTTGGAAAAGGTGGTAAAGATGCGAATGGTGTAAATATTGAAGGTTTTGGTTATTATGAAACTATTGCTGGTGGTCATGGTGCTTCTTCTAAATGGAATGGTGTTTCTGGTGTTCACACAAATATGACCAATACTAGAATTACAGATGCTGAAGTTTTAGAAAAGAGATATCCTGTTTTGTTGACTGAATTTTCAATTAATCATGGTACTGGTGGTAATGGTCAATTCAAAGGTGGTAATGGTGTTATTAGAGAAATTGAATTTAGGGAAAAAGTATCTGCTTCAATTTTATCAGAAAGAAGAGTGGTTGCTCCACATGGATTAAATGGTGGTGAAGATGGTCAAAAGGGTCTAAATATTTGGATTAAAAATATCAAGGATTCAGATGGTAATGTTATTGATCAAAAAATTGTTAACATCGGTGGTAGAAACACCGTCAATGTTGATATTGGCGAAAAAATCAGAATTCAAACTCCTGGTGGTGGTGGTTATGGTGTACCAACTGATACCGATACAGCAGTTCCACAAAAGAAGAAAGTGATAAATGGTTTTGCAGGTGGTTCTTTAATGAATAGAAAGAAAGAACAATACGAAAATTAATCTTTATAAAATTTATAAATGTATATAACTATAAATAAAATCTTTTTTTCAGATTTAATCATGATAATAATAATGATAATAATAAGACGAATAAAGTCAACAAAAAATACTTTCTTCTGAATTTTAACATGGAAGAAAATAAGTGTATAGGGATCTACTAGCATTTATCTAACTGTTTGTATTTAAATCCGGCAATACATTTTATACATTGAGAGGCAAATAATGAACACTATATAAAATCTAAGTGAATTTATCAAATTTTTAATGAATAGTTGATTGTTATTTACGTTCCATATAAATATAATCAGAATTCTTAGAAAATGAATGAAAATGAACTTTCGAACGGGGCACTGAATAAAGAGTAAGCTTTAAAATCACACTTGGAAATAAAATAACCATCGGCCAAGTGAATATTAATGTCAAGACTATCCAATTTTAACACAGATTGTTTAATGATTGTTTAAATATAATAAATTTTAAAAATTTTAAAAAAGTGAGTTTTGGACAATCTGAAAAATATTTAAAATTCTGGAGCAAAATTAGAAATTTCCAATTAAGATAAAAACTTAAATCTAAAATTATAATTAATAAAGAAAACGATTAGGTAATGAAACACTACACAACACAAGACACTCCTAAGCCCAATTCTAACTTTTATAACAAATCATAGCGATCCAATTCAAAATAAAAGTGTTAAAATAAAAAACGTCTTTAAATTACAAATTTTTAAAATAGGTTAATTTTAAATAGACAAAAATTGGCAGCTTGGCCGAGTGGTCTAAGGCGTCAGGTTAAGGTCCTGGTCTCTTCGGAGGCGTGGGTTCGAACCCCACAGCTGTCATTTTTTGCCATTATTTTTAATAAAATTTCAATATAGACAGAAATACATGCTTAAGAAGAACATAGATATATCATTAGAATAAATACCAATAAAGAATAGTATATAACTATTTATTTCAGATCATTTCAGAAATTATAAAACGTGTTCAAGGATGTTTCTTCCGATATCTTCGAATTATTGACATATCTCGCATCGAGCTCAATTGTAAAGTGTTCACCTTTTTTTTTTCCGTGATTTTGCCACTTGAGCCATACTTTTTTTCTTTAAAGAAAAGTTTTCCTATTTAGTTTTTTTTTGAATTATATATATACACAGATAACTGTATAAAGATGGCAAAGAAAGGAAAGAAGGGAAATGCGGAACCAGTCCAACAACCTGATTCAGATTCAGATTGGGATGATGGAGCAAAGAAACCATCAAAGAAACAACTTGAAAAAGAGGCAAAAAAACAAGAGCAACAAGACAAAAAGAAAGAACGTGAAACATTGCTTGAAATGGAAGAATCATCTATTAAATCTAAAAGAGGTGGAAAAACAAAGAGTCATAAAAAAGGTAGTGGCTTAGATGATGCCTTAAATCAATTTACACCAAAAGGTTCAATTAATGCTGATGGTCTTGACGATTCTTTAGCTGCATTGACCTTATTAAAGAAAGATGCTGTTACAAATAAAGATATTGATAGACATCCTGAAAGAAGATTTAAAGCTGCATTGGCGGCATATACAGAAAGAAGATTGCCTGAGATGAGAAAGGAAAATCCAGGTTTAAGAAAGCAACAAATTGAACAACTGATTTATAAAGAATTTCAAACAAGTGATGAGAATCCATTTAACAAAGATACTAATATTGAATTTAATGCTACAACAGAAGAAGTTTCTGATCTGAAGAAGAATATACGTGATAAAAGATCTAAAAAATTCGAACATTAGAATTTTTTTCTTCCTTGTCATGCTAATGTAATTAATAATTTCAACATGATTTTATAGCTTTAAGATATATGTAACAATTTTTTTAAAATTTTAATAATAAGTATACAGATTAATATAAAGTTTATAGTATAAAATTAACGACAATGGAAAAGAACTATTGATGATACTCAAATCTAAAACAAACTATCATCATCATTATCATCTCCACCGTCATTACCGTTTCCATTTCCAGATGGTTCTTCGCCTCCCTCTACTTTTGCATCAGCAGCAATCTCATCATCATCTTCCTCCTCGTCGTCAACAATAACCGCTTTCTTCCGTTCTACTTTGTTATTGGAATCATTATCATCATCATTACGAGCTTCTTCTTCTTCTTCATCATCGTTATCGTTACCACTTTCACCATAACCCACATCCATTTCATCTTCACTAAAATCGGCGTCTTCATCACTATCATCAATAAATTCGTTGGATAATTTACTTTTCTTTTGCAAGACCTTTTGCTTCTTTTTGGATTTACCAACATCTTCATCACCGATATCTTTCTTCTTTCTGTTTCTCTTTTTCTTTTCCTTTTCTTCCATTGGTTTCTCCATAAAATCTTGACTATCCTTTTCTTCTTCCATTCTAAGTAAATTCCATTCTTGCTGCTGTTGTTCAAGTTCCTTTCTTTCAGCAATAAGTTTTTCTTCAATTTTTTTACGTTCTTCCTCTTCCTTTAACTTTGCTTCAAGTTTTAATCTTTCCTCTTCTTCTTTTACTTTCTTTGCCTCTTTAATTCTATTTTCAAATCCTTCTTCATGTTCCTTTTGATCTTCAAGAGCCTTTTCAAGTTGTTTTAAAAGTGTACTACCCATACTTGCCCTTAATTTTAAATCTTCTGCAGGATATGGTGGATGTATACTAGTATCTTCAGCCATTGAGTTTAAAACAACTATAGCATCTTCTAAACCTTTAATAGATTTTTCAAGATCTTCCATATTTCTTTTAGATGATGGTAATTTTCTAACAAAATCTGCAAGTTGAAATTCAATATAAGTAATATTAAATTTATAAGCAGGAATTGGATTTAAATCATAAGATTCATTAACATATTTAAATGCAGTTTTAAAACAATCTAAATTTTTTTCACTTAAACCTCTTAATAACCAAGCTCTTGCAAAATAATTAAGTAATCTAGCATCTTTACCATCAGTAAATCTAGTTAAAGCCAATTGATAACTTTCAATTGCTTTAGCAAATTGTTTAACTTCTAATAAACAATGACCCATATTTAAATAAACTGTTATATCATTTAAAGAATCTCTAACTTTTCTAAAAATTTCTAATGCTAAACCGGTTTGTTTCTTTTCAGCAAAAATAATTGCAATACCTTGTGCAGCATATGCATTTTTTGAATCCAAATTTAAAACTTTTTGATATAATTGAGCTGCACGTAAATAATAAACATCCTTTTTTTGTTGTTCTTTTACTTCTCTAGCAAGTGTACAATAAACATTTGCTAATGAAATAATTGCATAACAATCATGAGAAGTATATTTAGTTAAAGTTTCTCTATGATGTTCACTTTGAAGATCCTTTGATTTATCTTTAATAAGTCCATGTTTTATACCAAAATTTTTAATATACCAACCATAAAATGATCTAACTTCCAAATCAGAAGATTCTTCTTCTAATAATTTTTGAACTTCTTCTTTAACATTTTTATCTTCAGATAAACATGCAACTATTAACCATCTAATTTTAGCATTTGTATAATTTGGACATTTTTCAATAATTTCATTATAATGTTTCATTGCATCTTTAATTTTATCAGGTTTACCCGTAGCTTCTTCTGCTCTAGCAATATTATATTTTAAAGTAATTTCTAAAGCTTCTTTTGTCTTTGGATCATTTAAATATTGATTTTTAATACTTAAGAATGCTTTATTAAAATATTCTTCAGATTCAATTGTTTGATTTTCTAATAATGAGAAAACTCCAATATTATTAAATAATATTCCTGATATTTCTTCATCTGATTTACCAGATAAAGATTCTTCATTTTTAGCCTTTAATGAATATTCTAAAGCTTTTGAAATATCAGTTTCTTCATAAAGTTTAGATAAAGTAAGTAAAGCTGAAATTGAAATTGATTCATTTTGATCTTCTGCAATTTTAACATATTTTTCTAAAAATGTAATTGCTTTATCTTTAAATTTTAAAATTTTTGAATACAGCATACCTAAGGCATAAGTAACTTCTAAAATTTTTGAATTTGTTTCTTGAACTTTTTCTAAAGTTCTAATTGCATCATTAATTTCACCTCTAATAACTAAACATTGAGAATATCCAACTCTTGCTAAAGTGTTATTTTCATTTTGTTTAATAGAATCAGAGAACATTTTTTGAGCTTGTAAAACATCACCTGATAATAATTTACATCTTGCAATCCAAAATAATGATTCACTTTTTATAAAATTTGTAGCATTTTTATCATTTAAAATTTTTTCACAAATTTTTTGAACAATTTCTAATTTACCCTTTGAAAAAAAATATGAAGCAATTATAATTTGAATAACTTGATTTGAAGGATTTTCATCATAAGAAGCTTTAGCAAATCCCATTGCTTCAATATATTTATTTTTAAAATCATCATCAGAAATTGAATTTGAGAAACAATCATCAAATTTTGCAATTGAAATTAAAATTTTAGCTTCTAAATTTTTTTCAGGATTAACTTGAATTGAATTTTGCCAAGCTTGATTTGCCAAATCTTTTCTATCAAGGAACCAATAACATAAACCTATACCAATTCTTGGATCAGGTCTTAAAAGTGGATTTAATTGTAAAATTTTTTGAAAAATTTTTAATGCAGAAATATAATTTTGTCTATAAAAAAATAATTTACCTTTACCCATTAAAGCATAACAATTTTTAGGATTTTTTTGTAATAAAATATCAAAATTTCTTGATTCTTTTTCAAATTTAGTCCTTTTACCTTTATTTTGTTTTGAAGTTAAAGCTAATACAGCATCAGCTAATAAATTAAATTGATTATCAGAATTTGAATTTGAAGATGAATTTTTAATATTAATAGAAGCAAGTTCAAAAGATTGAGAATCATTAAATAAATCAGCTTTTAAAAGATTTAACCATGCTGCAAAATTATTTAATTCTGAAAAATTTTCATTTGAAGAATTTGCAACAGATGGAATTTCTAATGCTTGTTGAATAACAATTAATGCTTCATCAATTTTCCCTTGATTTGCATAAGCTTGTGAAACTAATATCCAATATTCAGCTGAGCATTCTTCATTTGTCAATAAAGCACATAATTCATTTGAATCATCTGGTAAATCATCAACTGCATCAATAACAACTTCTTCCCCTTCTTCTTTTAATGGAATTGTAATTGTATTACTTGTAAACTTTTCCTTTAATGCAGGATCTGAAATAAAATCAATATAGAAGTCTGCATTAAGCGGGACATCTTCATCAATAATGGAGACAGACATTTCCGTCTGTTTTTTAGAAGCCATAATAGCCGATTAGTTAATTCCAATTTAACAAGGAAATAAAGAAATAAAGTAATAAAGTTATAAGACTTCAAATAAAGGTTAAAAACTATAAAAGTCCTATAATAATCAAAATTTTAATACAGAGAATGGTTGAGTAAGAGAGTGAGAGAAACAAAAGGAAAATGAAATCTTCACCAAATTCAATTTGCCCTTTTTTTTTTCTTCTTTTTTTTATTTTTTTTTTATTTTTTTTTTTTAGTTTCTTCAGTGCAGGCGTCGATAGTCGCAAATGGGATATTTGATTTTTTTTCTTTTCTTTCCTTTGTAGATTGATAAAGTTATATATAAACTATTTATTAAATCAAAATATTTAAAGTTTATGAAATAATATGTACAATCTTTATAATTAATGAAAGTTTTCCACTGGACAATCATTACGCCTATTGCTATTCAACTGAGTAACAAAGCAAAACAAAATTTAAAATTTATCAGTTAAATTAAATTAAAATCAATAGAAAAAGAAACTATATTATATTTTGAGGCTTTTAATTTGACTGCTACTACACTATTTGATGATAAAATTACCATAAAATGCACTACAAAATCTAATAATCCCGTAGACCTCAATTTATATCCACCTCCAAATTCCGAAACCATCAAGCAATATACAAATAATGATACTGATCCAATGAATGATGAAAATGATGAAGATGGTCTGGATAAAGAAAATTATATCGCACTAATTACCTACAATATAGAGAGTGAAGGATTTAATAACATTGATTATGAATCCTCAGATGATGAAGATTAGGACTATGAGTTACCCGAGGAAGTTGTCCCTGATAAGCCTCATCTATTCAAAGATCAACTAATTGAAGATTCTGCTTACTTATTACAAGAAAATACCATTCTACCTGAAGGAACACGAAGAAGGACACAAGTTACTACTCCTGGTAATGAAATTGAATCGGAGACAATTGCTTCCTCTAGAATTCAAAATCTAGATGCCGAATATACTCATCTGGAAAATGATTCTCTTGTCCATGTTGCTTCTATATCAACAATGCCACCTGCCGAGTCATCGCATATTTCAAATGCTTTCAAATCAATTGATGAAAATGCCTCTGCTTCTGCTGTAGAATATTTCCCACAGTCATATATTCAAATGGACCGTAGTAAACTGGGTAATAAATCAAGTACATTAAAGGACGAGACATGCATATCTCTTCCCCAAAATATAACAATGCCTACTTCTAAACTCCATCCTTCAGTCACTTTAGAGGTTCAGGAAGCACCTGACATCGCAACCACAAATGTTCAAAAAGTATCTGACATTTCACATCAACCTGACGCTCAGAAAACCAACTACAAACCTACTAATATTTTGAAAGCCGTTCGTAAGGAACTTATTAAGAAACCTAACAACAAGAGCTCTAAATGGGCCGGTTTACCCACAGATGGTATAGCATCAAGAACGCGGAGACGTGATCGATCCGCTGGTACAGGTAATATCACTAAAATTCATTTTACTGATATACATCTCAATAATCTCAATCTCTCCACTAGTTCAGTACCTAAAAACATCAAACAGGCACTGAACCACATTGACTCACATTTATGGCAAGCTGCTATTGAAGCTGAACTGCAATCGCATAATGAAATGGGTACATGGTCACCGACACCAATCATAACCGATGATCCAAAAATTCTCAAAGATGCCATCTCTTCAAAATGGGTCTATGCAAAGAAATCTGACGGTCGACATAAAGGTCGATTAGTTGCACGTGGTGATTTACAAAATCCCAATACGTATGAGGATATCTATTCTCCAACTCTTCGATCCGAAATTGCTCGTTCTATATTTTCTCAATCTGTCAATAATAACTGGTTTTTACATCAATATGACTTTACCACTGCGTATTTGAACAGTGTTCTTGATACCACTGTATATATGTATCCACCTGCTGGTTACCACCTACTTACAAACCACATAGACTACGTTGTAATTTGAATAATTGCTTGATTTCACCATATAACTGCTTTGTATAATTTTTCCAAATTAATTTATTAGTAATATTGGTACACATTTTTTCACGGAGTGTTTTAATATTGATCTCTTTGCAACAAAGTGGAAAGCAATATTTTTATACACACACACAAGTATATTTTTGCTCATAAATAAAAATAGTACATATTCTTCTCATATGTTATAATAATAACAGTGATTAAATCATATCTCAAACAATTATTTGAGATTGATTTAAAATCTATCTTATTTCTAATATAAAACAAATACTTTGTGGTTCTTATTGATATTAGTTTATTTATTGTTTAAATTTCTATAAACTTCTGCGTTAAAAGTGTAAAGGTAAAATATGTGTATCTAATATTAATAGACATGAGGAAATTTTTCCCCATACAGGGAATTGGTACGTGGTCAGCAAGAGCCGATACACGACTGTATATTCCTTATGGACAATACCATGGAGAAACTGATATTAAGGTAAGAGAAAATTTTCTCTGGATATATTGGTATTTTAGCTTCGCTCAATTCCAACAGATTATTTCTGTTTTGGGAAATGATTTTTTTTTTTCATGAAAATTTTTTTTTAATTTTGATTTTATCGAATTTTTTCTTATTTGTATGATACTTCTTGCAACCAATAATCTTTTCTTTTCTTTTCTTTTTAGAGAGCAACAGAACCGTATAATTATTCAATGTCTATTGTGAATAAAAACGAAAAATTGAAACTAATGAGAATCCATGTAGGTGGAATTTCAAAAGAATTAGCAAATGATATTTTAGACCTTGAAAATAGATTCAGCAAGGTCGGTAAAGTTGTTAAACCTTTTGATCTACACGAAAAACCTGTTTTAGATTATAGATTTGCTTATATCACCATGAAACTTAAAAAGTCAGAATTTATACAATTGAAAAAATTGTTTGATGGTATTAGATTTAAAGGTTCAAAATTAACAGTTGCAGAAGCTAAAGATGATTATACAAAAAAATGGGAATCTGATCATAAACGTCAAGATTGTAAAATTTTAGATAGAAAAAAGAGGGAAAAAATCAGTGAAAAGAGATTGGGTAGAATCTCACAAAGGAATGAAAATCCTTTTAAATTAGCCTTACTTTCAAAGGGTAGATTTAGGGAAACACCAAGAAAAACAGATTTGAAAAATCTGACAATAAGGGTTAATATTAATGGTAAGTTGAAGATAATTAAATGCAAGAAGAACAAGTTATGGGGTGTTGATAAGAATAAATCAATTAGGGATTTGACATATCGTTTTATCTCTGGTGAATGGAGGGATGGTAATGAACATGTTATTGACAGATTATTAGATAAAACAATTATATTTGATAATCAAGGTATTACTGTAGAAAATGATTTAGATGAAGAAGGAAATGCTGAAAAATCAAAGAATAATAAATTACTAGAAGATATGTTATCTAAATATGACTTTGAAAAACCTGCAGAATTTGATGATGATGATGATGATGATGATAATAATAATAATAATAATAATAATAAGAACAATAAAGATAATAGTGACACCGGATTTGATTATGAACTTGCTCATAAATTAGAAATAGATGATGATGATCAAAGGGAAGATATTATTGATATCACATACAATAATATACCAGAGAAAGATTGTATCAGACCATCTCGAGAGTCAATTCTTGAGGAATATAATTCTCTTGGCGAAAAATATTTAAATAATGACACACAAATGAAACAAGTCGAAGAAGAAGAAGATGATGATGATCAATTTTATAGAAATTTAAGGCCGCAAAATGATGAGCAGGACGATGAAGCTAATTTGCAAGAAAAAGAAGAACATCACGATGAGGAATTCATACCATCTTTTGACAGTAAAGAAGATGAATCACATAACTTGCATCATGATAGAATCATCAAATCAGAGGATGAAGAAGAGCAACAGGAAAGAGAAGAAGATGAAGAGGAAGAAGAGTTCATTCCAAGCTTTGGAAAGCAAACAGCTTCTCCAGCGATCCAAAACGATCAAACTAAAAATACCACAGAAAAACTTAGAGATTTATTGAATTTCACAGATGCAGATCATCTTCAAGAGATGGAAAACAATACACCTATTCAAGAGAATGTAGTTGATGATATGTCTCAGCAAAGGTTCAGGAAAACTAGAGATGTTGGGCTCTTCTTTGCACATTTTGATTCACCCTTCTTGGTTGCACAGGCTCAAATCAATAAACTTAGAGAGGTACATATAAATGAAGAGTTAAAATACGATGAATGGTTTTGGAATAATAGAGGTGAATTAAACAGAGAATTCAGAAAGCTCCGTAGAGATGTTTTACGCCGTAATAAGAAAAAGGCAAAAACAAATCTTATTTAAGATAAAAAATTTGAATCATGTGTATTTGTATATGTATGTATTAAATAATTTAAATACATCAGTCGAAAGTAAGAAAATAATGAATAAATATTTTAGATAAATTTACAAATCCAAAACTATTTAAAAAAAATTAAATGTAAAACGTAGGGAATCAAAATTTGTGATAATTTGATCAAAAAGTAATCAAATAAAAATAAAAGGGTAAAAATTAAAAATCAATTGAAAAAAAACTAAAGAATAAAAGATTTCAACGGCAAAGATTAATTAGATTTTTCATGTTGGGTTGAAACTCTCTTCATGGTTGCAACGAAGTCTTCGAAAGATCTCTTATTGGTATCTTTCTTAACTGGTTGACCGTTCATTAATCTGTCGAATTTTTCTGATTCAGACATAGCGTAGTAAGCACCACCTAAGACACAGAAGATACCAAAAGACCAAATCCAGACTCTGACAACGGTAACAATGTCATTCCAGTTTTGTGACCACCAACCGAATAAAGTGAAACAAGTTGCAATAATATCAACAATGAAAACAGCACCAGTTAATTGCCATGATGGGTAAGAAGACCAGAATGGACCAACAGCTCTGGTAATGAAAATTAACCAATTTTCAGTTAATGAAATTTGTAAGAAAAGAACACCATCAATAGAACCGAAATTTTGAATAATACCACCCTTTGGTAAGAACATAGTAGTTAAAGTAATCCAAGTACCAATTGCTAAAATAATACCAAGGATAATTGACATACCCCATAATCTTGGTAAGTTCCACTTAACTGGTTTTTGAGCAAATGGAGCATTATCATAAGCAATTGTTAAAGTAGCAACATCAGCAAAAATAGCAATGAAAACGATTAAATCAATGTTTAATGATTCATCTAAAATTGCAATCCATAAACCAAGGAAAATTTCTAAATGTAAAGATAAAGCAATACGGTAAACAACATAAGAGTACATTCTGTGGAAAATTTGTCTTGAAGTCTTTAAAGCATCAATAATTGCAGATAAACCAGGAGCAAGGAAAACAATATCAGCAGCAGATCTAGCAGCAT